>JAQFZH010001458.1:0-21176 GCA_034695485.1 Entomobrya nivalis
TTAAACGGAACTCATGTTATGCTGTTTCCAATTTTATAACTAAAAATTCAATGTACTCTTTATAGGCTGATGCCTGAAAAAGAGATGAAATAAATACATACATACACATACTTTCCAGTCGAGGAGCAAAAGTACAATTCTCAGTTTCAACATTTTTTTTCTTCAATCAGTCATTGTTCTCTTGTTGTGGTATTGTATTCGATATTTGGAGAGTTAATTATATCGTCGTCGTCGTCGAAATTATGGGCAAGATCATTATTGGCTTGATCACATGGACTTGCAATTGTGTTGGGAATCATATCAGAAATCGGTTCACCAATCGAATTTATGGAACATTCAAATGTGTTGGTTTGATCAATTTCCACTGAAGCCTCTGTTGTTGTATCTTCATCAATCAGACTTTCACTTCTAATTAAATATTTGCTGTCGATTTTAGTGCTGTTCACACTCTGTAGGTTTTCTTTAGCTTATATCTGGTCTTCTTCTGTAATAATATTGAAAACTGTGTTTTCTGGCTCAACAAAGTTTTTGACGGTATGTTCAAGTCAAGCTAAAGAATGACTATTAAATTTTGGCGTTTCAACTTGATTATCAGTAATGCCAGTCGGTATTTCCTTTTGTTTGTTGAATTCCACACATTCGGTTGTGTTGCGCCAGTTGTGTTTTAGGCCAAGAAGATTTCAAATGGGTAAAACCTAAAAGATTAATAAAGACATATTATTATAAATTAGCATATCACACATTTTAAGGCTAACATTTACAATCGGTTCTAACAATCGGTTACGAATTGATTTCTTAGTTTTCGTGTGTTATCATAATGACCTCTCCCGTGATTAGTTTTTCCTAGTGGACCAAATGAGTTTCGCCTCGACGGAATTTTATCAGCTTGCTCCATTATAGATTTTATAGTCTCTATCCTCCAGTTAAATTTCAGTCTCATAATAGCCATTTGAGAGTTCAAGTCAGTAAAATCTTTCAGTATCGCAAAGCAATTATCTCATGCATTGCACAAATAACTCGAATAGCGATTTAAATTTTAATTAAAAAATGATTTTTTTGAAAAAGTGTTTTATGAAGTGTTTAAGTTGATGTTATATGAAGTACGGAATATAACGATGAATAATACACTTTTTATAACATTTTTACACAATTTTTAATTTTTGGCTTTAAATCGCATTTTTAAAGCTAGCACTTTGCATGTCCGTGACCACCTAGATATTTTAAAGCTCCATCTTTTAAGCCCACCTGGAAGTTTCTACAACGAATATGTTTGGAGTTGTAGAAAAAAAACGGTTGTAGACGTTTTGCCCAGTTATTCCCGGGTATTTCATTTTACCCGGGTGAGTACCATATATTCGTGATCTACTCGTCGAAATCTATCAGAGAGGCACTTTTATTTTGAAATCGGAGGACCTCATACATGCGGTGTATTGAAAATCGCTGTGCCTTCACAGTTGGAAAGCAAGGGTTGTACCAAACTCCTCCAAAAACATATTTAACGGATTCGAATCTGATTCCGTGAATAAAAATTAACATTTTTAACTGTTTTTTAACGTGTTAAAAAATAGAAAGCAGTAACAAATTTTTGTTTAAAAAATCAATTTTTCATTTAGGAAAAGATGTGTATAGAAGGTAGAACTTTGAATGGTTAGGTGGTTTACAAGGAAAATGACCCCATATCGGAGAGTTGAATCGATTTCCTGCTCCACAACTGTATTATATATAATTGTTATACAACAAAAGCTGAAATATATCTTGTATAAATTAATTAGCCGGTAAGCTTGTTCACCTTTGCGTGTTTTTGAAATTATTAAACCGGGTTACCAAAGTAGTGTTAGCATTAAAATCGTTGAAATATGAAATAGTTTCATTTCAAACAAAGATATATATGATAAAGTTTTGATTAGCGAACAAATTTGACAATAAATCATAATGCTATTCTACGGACAATGTTTTAAAGTTAAAAATGACTTAATATCACGTTCCCAGTTTTCATTTGCATGAATGTTGATTGTAAACACGCTACTAAAGTAAAACTTCGAAAAATCTTCTGGTATAATTTATATAGTATTCGTATGTTCGACCTTGGACCTTAAACAAGACTTTGCGAATACCTTTATAGTGTCCATTACTTAGAATACTAACCCAATCTGTGTTACGTTTAACATGAGGAAACAAATAAAATATTATGTTACGAATTTTCAGCATGCATGCATTTTGAAACAAACATTTTGCTTGAAACAATAAGCTTCTTAAATGTATTAAATTTTCCATTGAATAGACTCTTAATGGATTACCAATTAATTTTTAAGTGTCATTTTAGCTGGTTCTTCAATTTCTATTAAAAAACTTCATGCGCAAGTGCTTTTATTTAAACATTATTGCAGAAAAATTGATATATATTTGCAAACTTGTATTTCTAAAAGACAAAGAAGGACAGTCACTAACATAATAGCATTATATGACACGAAAAAATATACGAAATTATCTAGTCTAAGATCATGCTCTTTGTTTACATGTATTTCTTTAAATGAATCTACCAGCCTACTCTTTCCGGCAGTGTACCATGCTAACGAAGTATGCTTTGAGGCATATTGATTTATCATCGTAAACCAGTTCCAGCTGTGATTGAACTGGTTATTTTTCAAAAAATTCTCCACCGCTGTTCTTTGGTTAATTAGTTCCAGAAAATGATTTTGGTGAGCAACCAAACCTGATTCAGTCAAAGAACCAATTTTTCTGTCAAAAGCTTTAGATATGTAAGTTTCTAGGCGACTAAACCACTGATGTAGTTCCGGATATATTACAGGATCACTATTTTCTACCAATATATAATCCTCAAACATCAGAAGCAACAGTTTTGAATATAACGAGGTTTGAAATGCATGTCCAAGAGTAGCTTTGGAATTGGTTCTAAAAAACCAAGCAAATCGATCGCACTTCATACAACTTTGCTCAAAAGAGTTGTTTTGCTTGTTTACAATAGATTTGTAATATTCTTTTGCGTTTTTTTCTCCGGATACAAATATTGCCCCAAATTGGTTGCAAGAAAATATTTCCTGGTTTTCAGAACCGGAAGTTGCTAACGTCCAAATATTCGTTAAGTCACTAAAATACCAAAATATTTTGCTACTAAGTTTTTCATACTTAAGCTTTTGAGAATTGTTTTTGCGTGCTTCCGTATCGTCAAGTAAAGAAAAACGAAAATATGAATCCACGTCTGATAGCAGCATTATAGTTGAGTTATGTAACAATGTATGAAACGTAGTGGGGATATTTGTAGGCTCTGGTTCTTTTGTCATTGAAGCATAAATTGATGATGCATACTGCATGCGAAATAAATGACAAGCATAAAGCCAAATTAGTAACAAACACCAATTTTTGTAAGTCACCCATCTACATTCGCAGATATCTTGTTCCAGTACTGTTGCATAGAGCCAATAGAAAGGGTTACCCGGAAACCCCGTTTTCTTGAGCATGTAGCCCAAACAGAATGAAGTGAAAGCAAAAATTGTCAATTCCGACGAGCTCCACAGTACAATTGGAGCAAATATTTTTATAGGAATAAATTCCTCGTAAATACTTCGTTTACTTACAAACACTGAAAATCTGTACCCATGATACTGGCTTCCAAATGGCGAATAATGCTGAATTGTACTTAGCCACGAGTGTGGGCTTTCTATTATATCGTACCGATAAAAAACCTTTAAAATATTCAGGCGAGATTTGGATGTACAATTTATGGATGCAGCTATCATTAATTTAACGCAATCCTCTGTAGCACCACTTAGCAAAGATATATTGTAGTTTAGTCGTTTTCCTGCGAATGGACATACATTTTCAGGACTCCAGATAAGTGAAAAATTAAGCTCTGTTTGCCATAAACTCATTTTAGATTGTGTGTTTGCCAATAAGTCATTCCATTTGTACCGTTGGTCCAAAGTAATGTTTCCATTGAATTGAATCCAACGCAGGCTATCACCCACCCAACAATCGTAAATAGTGGGAGTACATGGAACAAATTTGGTATTATTCATAACATCATACAGAATCACTTTTGAGTATATTCGATATGGTGATACTTTAATTGCCATGTCGGTGCTCCTTTCACTAACCACTGGCAAAATCACATAATCAGCTATGAACAATGTTGTATTATATCTTCTGTATATACGATCGTTCATAAAGTATGTTTCCAAGGAATTTTCTTTAAATGTATCTATAACTGGAAATTGGAGTGTACAATACGTGTTATATTTAGTCGTTGAGAAAACTCTAAAATAAACACTTGAAAGATATTCTAGATCCATTTGTGTTGTTGTCGTAAAGAAAATCGATTTAGGATTATTGGTTGAAAGGTTGTATTTAGCATTTTCACTTTGTATAATCGATATTTTGGACTGTTGCGATAGAAATAAAAATAAAATGAAACGTTTTTGTAGCTCTGTGTTTCCGTTTTTCATCCAAAAAAGATGTATGCTACAATGTTCGAACGTATGAAACAAACTAAAGTGGTGCAAGTGAGTACCCTGTCCTGCGAGAGATTCAGCCATTTTAATTTTTTTTTGAATATATTATATTTATCTGACCTATTGTTCGTTGATACAGGTATCAAAACACTAAATTAGTCATGTAGTTGACAACAAAGTCACATCTCGGTAAATTTTATGAGCGTTATTTGTTCTAAAAGCAGCTTGTCCTTGGAAAATTGACTGATCTTAGAAATTAAGCTAGGCCAGTTTTGAAAAAGTTTATGATTTAATGATTTTTGTAGTTAAGCTAGGAAATGCTTGGAAATGCAAGTTTGTTATTTTCGAAAGTTGAATTTCCCTAGAAGTGATTAGAAACGAGATCGGACTGATATGGATTTTGACGTGAATAAGGATGATTAAAGCTAAAAAAATTAAATCGGGTTTCGACTTTATAAACTACTTGATCCTGAATAAAAACACTCGTTTGTTTAGATTCGAATATTTTGAGAAACGAAATATCTGATTGTATCTTTTGTCGTGTTTTTCTGCTAGTGTTTATGTCAACTACTGAAAAAATGAATGGTTCTAGGAAAAATGAAACGTACAAATTTTTGTAAGTCGTGGATTGATCACTAGCTGGCTAAATAAACTTTTTATTTGAATTGTTTTAATGGATAAATGTAATGCTAGTTAAAAACAGCCAAACTAACCTTTAGCATTGAATTTTTTCTTCATTTAAAGTTTTTGATGATACTAGATAACCAACAGAGTGATTTTAAACTAGACTTTAACCAATACCTATTGAAGTGCTGAAGTTGATTGCGAATACTACTTCTAAAAAGTAGAATTAAGAGTTTAGATAAGGGTTTGTTTTTCAATTTATATCCGTAGGTATATATTTTGAAGTGAAATAAAGCAAGCGTTTACGATGATTGACGAATGGTCTAATAACTAGTTTAACAATAAGTATGGTTTGTAGTGGAAGTAAGATTGACGCAAAAGTGTTCATATAGTTTGGAGATGTACTTGAAGTATTCCAGTTACTCATTGTTTATGAGTATCATCTCAATTTGTCATTTTTAAATTGTAAAATTAATTAATTACGTAGTACATATTAAATTTATTAGCAAAAAATTACCTTTTAGAAAAAATTAAAGGTACTCGAAAATTTGGTCAATTTTATTGAATACCATATAGTAATAAAAAACTGAAAAAAAATTATTACAAGAATTTTGAAATAATCATAAGGACCTGATAATAAAGTGCATACATAAATATTCATAAACTTTTATATATGCTATATTTATTAACTCCAAATTAATTCCAAATATTTAAAGCGTAAAATAGTTTTGTGACTCAAAAATAAATTGGCCCCGCAATCATAGTTTTGAGTTAAGAGAGCGACTATTTTGAATGGGAACTTTTAGAACTTGTAAAGAAAGTTCAAATAGGAGGCATGTTAGTAAAGCATATCAATGTGACACAAGACATTGACAACTTCAATATAGTCTTGTCAGTAGCTTGATTTGTGTAGTATTGTAAATGTTATTCCAGAAAACACTTTTTCGTGTAAATTTATATTGTAGATCTGGTTTGGGAGGAAATAAACAGGTTACGGGGGACTACCAAAAATCTGTCATTTCAATTATGGTCTTGAATTATATCCCTCAATATCAAACATTGTATCAAATGGTTAAGGACTTTTACTTTTACTGCAGTTATGGTACTATATGCCAAAAAATATACCACAATTGAGAGCTCAAATTCGTCTTGTAATTCCTAATAATGTTACTTTAGTGATCGAAATAATGATTTGTTGTACCCGAAAATTAGCTGGATTTAAGATGTTGTATGTATGTGCATGCCGTAATAAGAAATTGGACCACACATTAACTCCAGCATATTGCCGTTTGATTTGTGTTCAGGTAACAGTAAGTGTATTTGCGTTATTGTGGATGCAAATTTCGTTCCGCTTCACGCTTGATTGCACAAACACAATGGAGCAAAGTTCCTAACCAATCAGAGTTTAGCTTGGAATAATAGTATACATAAAATGAAATTCGCCGTTCTCAAGATAAGGTCAGCTTCAATACATAAATACTAATTAATAATAAAATAAACAAACAAAAATATTGGTAACTGTAATGAAAAAACACAAACATAATACAATAAAACCCTAATCTAATTTATAGTTTTGTTGTTTTACCAACGTTTAATTTTAAACAGACAATCAGATCATGATTTACTCAACAATTGCAGCATGATTTATTCTTTTTAAAATATTTAAAATATTTCCTATTATCCATCAATATTTTACACAATGTGATGAAGCAACGAAAAAATAATCCATTCAAATAATACACATTTTCACCCTTTCAAATATTTCAACGATCCGATTTTTTGAGCGGAAATCTCTATCAGTTCATCCATTCAACTTGAAGTAAATTTTCAAAATTTGACAAAAATCTTTTTTTTCTTGGTTAAGTGGTTTTTCAATTTTACTCACATTTTCACCATTATCGATCAATATTCACACGATGGGATAATGCAACATACAAATACTCAGTTCAATAATACCCAATTTTCAACGATACAAATTTTAACATCCAAAACCTGGCGGTTTATTAGTTTTGAGTATCGGTATTTTAGTTAAAATTGTTGGAACACGTTACAGTTTTTTTTGCCAAAGCCACCGGAGGAATCATCATCACTGTCACATATTTTAAACGTTTTTATTTGCGACGGACATTTTAATTTCTTTCCTAATATTCAATAGAGAAAAAGCATGGCAATCGCTGTCCGAAATCGTTTAATTATACCAGTAATTGAACTTTCAACAAAATCCGCTACATTTCTCATTATCCGATGCTCTTCAAAGTTAAAACATTTATATAGAAAATTGGTGCTCATTAGAACAGCATAAAAAACAAAACTGATTTTAAAAGTTACTTCAAAATTTGTACTGGTAAGTAGCAAATCGCAGAGGATATAAAATTTACCATCGTGATTTTTGAATAGGTAACTTTAATTGCCTAAAACGTAAATAAAAACAAAAAGAAAGAGACATATTGAGAATTTTTGCTTCCATGTACATACCTACCTACACATGCTATTGTACCAGTTCAGTCTTTTTATCCATCCACGTACGAATCCAAGAAACATTGTCCACTTAATTTTTTTATTATGCACAGTTTAAAACTTAATTCCATTTAATCAATTAATAACACTAACCGTTTGTAACCGCTGTGTATAAAAAAATATAGTCAAAACTGCAATGGACAATCGCAATATTTAAGTAAACATCAGTCACTAGTCGTCATAGATACATAATCAGTTTGTGATTTATTTTCATATACTTAATTGAAAAACAAAATACAATACAAGGTTATTCACACGTTAAAAAACATTAAAATATGAATTAGTATTTTTTAATGCGCCTTTTATTTCAAACAGCAAATATGTTCCCATACATAATATCAGATGTACATAATCACAATCTTAATATTTAAGTCTGACCATGTTTTGATTTTAAGTGAAGTCACCAGTTATGCCTATGAGCATATTTCTGCCCGCATAATTCACAAACAAAGGGCTTCTCTTTAGAATGCACTCTCATATGTTCCTTAAGTTTACCACCTGTCAAACATTTCTTGGAACAAATTTCACAACAAAAGTCCCACGACTCTGGTCCAGAATGGCTTTTGTAATGAACTTCAAGTTGATCCTTCTTTAAAAACTTTTTCCCACAATGCTCACAAACGAAACCAAGAGTCTTTTCCTTTTTCCTCTTCTCCTGCAAATCAGCATTATGAACTTGTTTATGTTTTTGGAATGCCGACTTGCCTCCAAATCTCTTCCCACATTCGGCACAAATTAAAAACGGATCCTTTCCAGAATGACGATGCATATTATGGCTATCCAGCTCGTATTTAGTCTCAAATCTTTTTTCACAACCTTCTACTTCACAAGAATATTGAAGTTCACCAATGACATCTTTGTGCATATTTATTCTATGCTGACGAAGTTGCAGAGGAAGCAGAAACTTATTCCCACAATCTGCACAAGCATGTTTCTTAACACCGCCCAAATGAAACGCTAGCTTATGTTTTGATAACTGAAATGGTGTAATAAAATACGCTGGACAGTCCCCACACCTGTAAATTTCTACTGGTGATTTAGCATTCGAAATTTCATGATGTGTTAGATGGTGTCCGAGCATGTTTAAAGGTAATTTTATTTCGGCTGCGTACAAAGGAGCCTTACAAATCAAACATCTACATATATCCATCAGCAAGTTGAAATGAGTTTGAAGAAAGTGGTTGACATATTGGTTTTGATCATGCGGTTTAAAAGAGCATCTTGGACATTTGAAGCGGGTTTCTTTGCCGTCGTCCGTGTAGTCCTCATGATTTTTGGCTTCATGAAGAGCGAGCTCTGGTGCAAATTTAAACTTTTCCGTACAAAATTTACAGCTAAACTGAGCATGAAGCTTGGAATGATCGTTTAAAGTTTCCTGCGTTAGAAACTTGTGCTCACAGTTGTCTACTTGACATGGATATTTGGCATTTTCTTTATGAATTACATCGTTTATAGTAAAATTGTCCATAATAACAACGTCCTCGAAATAGGGTGAGTTGTTATGAGTTGTGTGATGTTTCCAAATATGAACAACTTTTCGATGTTGGTTGGGAAAACGTTTTGGGCAATGTGGACATTGTAATTTATTTCGTTCGTTTGTTCGATCTTTTGTCGATGTACTTGCTCGAGTCTTATTAATAATATGCTTCTTTTGGTGATATTGGAGAATGGTTTTTGTGGCAAATCTAAGATTGCAAATTTGACACTGGTATTTAGCGCGAGGAATTATTTGTTTCTCTTTAGCTCTTGGTTTCTGAGATACACTTGGTTTGAGTTCCAATTCACTTTCAGAATTTTCATCGTGTTCGGAAGATGAAGTTCCACTGCTGTCAAAATAGCTTGATTCAGAAAATTCATTCACAGAACTCATGGAACTATCTGACTGTTGGTCTTTATCACTAATATCATTATGTGGTTTACCTTCATGTTTAACAAAACTGACATTTTCAACGTGATCACTCTGATCATGATCATTATGAGATTTTACGTGTTCTTCTAGTCTGAGTGCTGTTGAAAACGTAAGCTGACATAAATCACATTTAAATCTTAATCGGAGAAGGGTTTCTAATAAATTCAGAGGTTTTGTATTTGGGCACAAACTTGTTTCTGAATTGAGCAAAGTTGGTTTGGAAACCGAATCAGAAAGAGTGCTAGAATTATTTTCATCTTCGTTATTTGCTGATGTGTTTTCATCGTCGTCAATTGTCTTATCAGGATGTATGGTTTTCATATGTTGGTTAATATCATTTCCTTTCATGAAAAATTTGGTGCACTTAGAACACTGTGCATAGTGGTTGGACGTTTTGTTTACAATACTGTTAGAATCTTGATCACTTTCACTTCCGGAAGAGGACCCATTCGTGACAGAATTAGTCGACTGATGACTTTCGTCAGATTCGTCATCATCATCGTCGTCGTGTGATTTGTTATGAAAATTCAGTCGTTCAGATGAGGAAAATGTGAGTTTACAGATTTTACACTGGAATATTTTCCGGAGGCTTCGTTTTTGTCCAATAGGTAGTTCATCGCTTTGCAAAAGCTCGTCATGAAGAGCAACAGGAAGTTCAGGAATCACATTTTGATTGTCAATTAAAGAATAATTTATGTCTTCATCAGTAGATTGATCCACTAGTACACAAATTGGGTACATTTGTTCGTTATCGTCAATTTCCATTTCATTACTTTCCAGATGAGAAGCAAAAGCACAATCCTCAGTTTCAACATTATTTTCTTCAATAAGGCATTGTTCACTTGTAGTGTTGTCATTAGAAAGAGCACCAGGAAAGTCTGCAATCACATTTGGATTGTCAATTAAAGTAGAATTTATGTTTTCATTGGGAGCTTCATCCACAAGTACACAGATGGGGTACATTTGCTCATTATCGTCAATTTCCATTTCATTACTTTCTATTCCAGAAACAGAAGCACAATTCTCAATTTTAACTTCATTTTGTTCACAAGCACATTGTTCTTTTGTTGTGGGATTGGAATCGATATTTGGAGAGTTAAGTATATCATCATTAAGATAAAGGGCAGGATCATTATCGGCTTGATCACATGAACTTGTAATTGTATTCGAAATGATATCAGGAATCGGTTCACCAATCGAATTTATGGAAGATTCTAATCTGTTGGTTTGATCAATTTCTACTGGAATCTCTGTTGTTGTATCTTCATCAATCAGACTTTCACTTCTCATTAAATATTCACTGTCTATTTGAGTGATGTTCCCATTTGGTGGGTTTTCTTCAACTGAGATCTCGTCTTCTTCTGTAATAATATTGAAAACTGTAATCTCTGGCTCAACAAAGTTGTTGTAGTCTTGTTCAAGTAAAGTGGAAGAATCACTGTTAAATTTCAGCGTTTCATTTTGATTGTCAGTAATGCCATTTGACATTTCCTTTTGTTTGGTGAATTCCACACATTCTGTCTCCACATCGGGATTGGCTTGATTTTGTTCTAAATTAAATGGTAGTATCATTTCACTGTTTATACTAGACATATGATGACGTGACAGTTGTACTTTGGGCCAAGAAGTTTTCAAATGAGTAGAACCTATAGGATTATCACAGAAATATTATTAAATTGACACTTTGCATTTTAGGAGCAACAAGTAATTATAATTTCTTCATTGACGATAAGACTTACAATCGATTACGAAATGATTTCTTAACAATACAGTAAAACTTTAAAAACGCAAGCTACTCCTTCCATAAAAGATTTCGTAACAACAATTGCAATTCTACACAAATTCGACCAGTGTTCTGCTCCGAAAACCAAAATACTAAAAATTGTTCCACCCAGCCACACAATAAAAAGGACAAGTATATTTCCAATTATACTGGGCTTTATCGGCCCTAAGTTTGGATTTTCGATAATATTCAACAAACTGACTACCATTTTATGCCACCACTCATATATTCCGGACTCTAAAATTCGTACAAATCTATTAAGAACATGTGTTGGTAAAAGACCATAAAAACCCAAATTCAATTCTTCTGTAATGTAGGCTTCTGTGCCAACATCTGAATGAAAATCCAATTTTCTCAAAGAAGATGACAGTTTGCTAGCTAGAGCCCATGGCAAAATCCATGCAGATTTTTGGCATTTTTTCAAGTCTTCCAAAATAAATCTATTTTGGCCAGCAAGAAAATAACTGTCCAAAGCATTCTTCCAGCCTTGTGATTTTTGCCAACTTTTTGTATGGTGTGAAAACAAATTTTCAAATTGACTCAAACCAGAATGTAGGAGATCGCTAAGAGAAAATAATGGACTTTTAATATAATCAGGTATATCCGGATGCATTCGAGACTTATATATCACGTCCTGCAGTTTTCGAGTGTTGGAGTCATTTCGATCTTGTTTGTATTGAAAAGTACAACTTATAAACCCTCCAAAGAAACCCAAGCTAAGCAACTCAGTTATTGCTGTAGCTACACTACTGGTTATTCTCGAGTTGTGATGTTCTTTGTAATTAATTTCAAAGAATCCTTGTGGCATTCTACTTTCAATATCGCAATTTCGCATTGCCACGAGTCCAAAGTAGTTATCCGTGGAGTATAAGCGTTGAGGTAAAAAGTCTCCTGGTATTATTCTCTCTACGCCTGAATATTGAATAGAAGTAACTCTACTATAAACTGAAAAATTGTCGAGGACAAGTTCACTAAACATAGTATACGGAATCACATTTCTAGGCAATACGATATTATACACATTATTACTTTTGTATGCATTACAAAGTACCAAGCCTGCAATTAGCAGAGCCGTAGCAACAAATCTAAAAGCTTTGTTTTTCGTAAAGGACGGTGGAAAAGGGTCGCCTTGTTCCAAAAGCACTTTGACAAAACACAACAGTTTACTTTGTATACGACGACAATTAAGAAGTCCATTGGACATGTGTGCATCCCAAATCAAAAATATTGCTATAGTTACTACTAAGGTGATCCAAACGTGTTTGTCAAAAACTGTAACAAATTCGAAAAACGGCAATGCTTTCATACCTTGTGTGCCACAGCTGACAAAATGTAAAGTGCTAGGCTTATCTGGAAATTTGAGTAATTTTGAGAATGTTCGTGAAATATACGTTTCCAGTTGGTTTGATTTTATTGCTACCCAAATCGCCAAACTTTCATCTTTGCGAACTCGTGCAGTGGTACAGTTTCCTAGCGTCGATTTTGTAACAAAGGCATATGCCATTGATAACCTTGTTTGTGTATCTGAGATTGTAAGAAATGTTTTAAATAACTTGCTAATAGCGTATATTTCCCGACTGTTGTAGATTTTTAGAGCACTTTGATCCAACAATTTATTATGCGAGTCCATCACCTCAAATTGAAATAACCGATTTTTAAAACGTAAACTTGACCATAAAACACATTCAATTGAGAGTGAGCGAATTTGTAATTCGAATGGAAAGAATCCATTCACACAATCCAAACATTGGACGAGATTATGCAAGCGGTTAATTGTGCATTTGAATGAATGTTGCAAACAATGCAGATCACCAAATATTAGAAGATCAGTTCTCCTATTATCTGGAAATTGGTCTTGTTGAAAGGACATACTGCCACGCGAACCTCTCATCCATGTAAAAGCTGTATCAACACTGTACTTCTCCAACGGCTTTTCATCAAGAAGTACGCTTAGTTGGAACCAACTTGTTGGAACTTGGTCCCAAATAGGCAAGGCATCATTAAAGGGCGTGGTAAAAATCTGAGTTCGTTTTCCAATCACCATCATGTAGTCTGGCATGAGTAAATTAATTTCAACCTGACATCCCCAAGGTTTTACTGCCATTGCAAACAAGTTCAAATCCAGACCGACGCAATAGCCACTGGTATCATAATGGGAAGAGTCTATTGCGATACTTGTGTAAAATGTAGAATATGGACAAGGGTGTCCAATCTCAAATATATCTGTGCCATTGTTCCCAAAAATGGTATAGTTTTTGACGAAAGAAGAAATTTTGTAAGGCAACCAAATTAGATCTGGTTGCCTCCAATTAATCGATTTACCATCTTGGTCTCCTGTTATTCGTAGGTGTGCGTAGACTGCACGTCTTATAATTAGTGGATAAGTGGGACTCAAATTTAAGCCACGGAAATTTCCAACAACGACCAAACATTTTTCTCTGCCAAATAACTCCAGAAAAGAATTCAAGTTGGTTACAGTCTCGTAGTGGTTATTTTTAGTGCTTTGATATTGTGCTAGTGCTTTTGGTATGGTTATTTTAAGCTGTTTTCGTACATGACTTCCAAGGTTTAATGCAACAAGGATTTTTTCGATAGTTTCCATTGGTAAATCATTGAATGATGTTATGTTTATCGTGTACTGTATCCTCGTACCATGACAAATATTTGCGACGATATAGAAAAGCAGATAAAAGTAGTTGAATAAATAGTTTAATGAAAACTTGTTCATTTTGACAGTTTTACTAATTATTACTGCTTTAAAGATTAAATATTTGAAATTTTGCACACACTTTAAAATTATAATAATTTGAGCATATTTCTCAAATAGAACACAAATGGATGTCCAAATTTTTGGTATGATAATTTACTGTGAAAATTTCAATAATCAGAGAAAATTTAAGACAAGTAGATTAAGTGTTGACTTTTTGTAGACTCAGAAAGACAAGACAACTAAATGTGCAACGTGGCTTTAGTTGCGATCATACAAAATATTTAAGAACCCTTTCAAATGAAAGCTTCGTCTGGAAAACTACCAGTAAAATATATGGATTCGACACAGGAAGTTGGTCATTTTTAATTGAGATTATTGATTTTCGTGTTATCCAAGTAGATATTATTTATTGATCAATTGTGTTTACTAGAAAGCCACATCACTTCAACTAACGTTAGGGATATGTCTTGCTACAATAAATATACGTACTATAATATACCCAATGTATTTATTCCTACTGGTTTGCAGATAACTGTCACACTTTTGGCACTTTACACAATTTTCCATGTAAAGATATCCAAGAACTTTAGTATGTTGATATGTATTCCAGTTTGATATCACCTGTACATTTGAAAAAGCTGACCTAAGTGAAAGCATGTCTTCAGAAAAAAAAAAGATTTTTACCAATTTAGTTGGAACTTAATAGCCTTCCCCCTTGACTGTAATAGCTGATAAGAGCTAACCATACTACTTATATATATGTATTACGTATTATGCTTCGATTGGAATGTATTTTTTGAGACCGTAACATTAATGAGCTTCTAACGGTTTTATGCATAAGACTCAGGAAAATTGATTTTGTTTTCCATAATATGCCTTAGCATCGAGAGACTATTAACAACTTTAAATAAATTAAAACACGTGTAAAAAGTACTCAAAGTACGAAATCAAAACTCCCCGTCATTTTCTATCCATGTCATAAACTTAAAGGATACAATTAATAAGCTGGCAAGGTACACCAAAACTGTTGCAAGATACGTTTGATGGATTTTACAAATTAAACAAAAATTTCAAATCAATTAAGAACTACTGACTTTTTCTGGTGTTGTTTCTTTTAGTTGTTATGCGTATTTGTCATTAGTATACTCATATATGTAATGCTCTTAGTATTTGTCTCGTGAGTACAACAAATTTGCTATTGATTAAAAAATTTGCTGTCAAACATTTTTAATGTAATAATTAGGGATAGTTTAGAGTTACTGTTGGTAAGTATATATTCATTTCCTTAAGGTTTTTCCATTGGTATGCCGAACAACACTATTCAGGCAAAATTAAAAATTAATTCCATTTAAACAATAATTCAAACTAACCGCTAGTAAGTGCTGCGCATAATAATTATCGTCAAAACTGCAATGGGAAATTGCAATAATTAAATATAAAACATTAGTCACAAGTCGTCATAGATACATAATCAGTTTATATTTTATCTTCATATTATCTATATAAAGTTTGTATACAAATTTATTTATTCAGGCGTTACATGAAGTTTGAGCATTTGAATTATTAAATTATTAGATAATATTTATAATATGTTTGTTTTGCTACAAGCAGCAAAAATGTTTATTGACGTAATATCAGATATACATAATCACAAACTTAATATTTAAGTCTGACCATGTTTAGATTTTAAGTGAAGTCGCCAGTTATGCCTATGAGCATATTTCTGCCCGCATAATTCACAAACAAAGGGCTTCTCTTTAGAATGCACTCTCATATGTTCCTTAAGTTTACCACCTGTCAAACATTTCTTTGAACAAATTTCACAACAAAAGTCCCACGATTCTGGACCGGAATGGCTTTTGTAATGCACATCAAGATGTATTTTCTTAACGAACTTTTTCCCACAATGCTCGCAAACAAACCCAAGAGTCTTTTCCTTTCTCCTCTTCTCCTGAATATCTGCATTATGAACTTGTTGATGTTTTTGCAATGCCGACTTGCCTCCAAATCTCTTCCCACATTCGGCACAAATTAAAAATGGATCCTTTCCAGAGTGACGATGCATATTATGGCTATCCAGCTCGTATTTCGTTTCAAATCTTCTTTCGCAACCTTCTACTTCACAAGAATATTTAAGCTCGCCAAATACATCTTTGTGCTTGTGATTTCTATGCTTACGAAGTTCCTCTGTACGAAGAAATTTCTTCCCACAATCCACACAAGTATGTTTCTTTACACCACTTGAATGAAAAACTACCTTATGTTTTGACAACTGAAATGGTGTAATGAAATACGCTGGACAGTCCCCACACCTGTACATTTCTTCTGGCGATTTAGCATTCGAAATTTGATGATGTGACAGATGATGTCCGAGTACGGAGTAAGGTAAAATCTTCTCCTTTGCGTACACAGGAGCCTTACAAACCAAACATCTACATATATCCATCAGCAAGTTGAAATGAGTTTGGAGAAAGTGGTTGACATATTGATTTTGATCATGCGGTTTAAAAGTGCATCTTGGACACTTGAAACGGGTTTCTTTGCCGCCGTCCTTGTAGTCCTCATGAGTTTTGGCTTCATGAAGAGCAAGCTCAGGTGCAAATTTAAACGTTTCTGGACAAAATTTACAGGTAAACTGACCATGAAGCTTGGAATGATCGTTTAAATTTTCCTGCGTTAGAAACTTTTTCTCACAGTTGTCTATTTCACATGGATATTTCGCGTTTCCTTTATGAATGACATCGTGTATAGTAAAATTGTCCATGATGACAAAGTCTTCAAAATAGGGTGAGTTGTTATGAGTTGTGTGATGTTTCCAAATATGAACATATTTTTGATGTTGGTTGGGAAAACGTTTTGGGCAATGTGGACATTGTAATTTATTTTGTTCGTTTGTTCGATCTTTTGTCGATGTAGTTGCTCGAGTCTTATTAATAATATGCTTCTTTTGGTGATATTGGAGAATGGTTTTTGTGGCAAATCTAAGTTTGCAAATGTTACACTGGTATTTAGCACGAGGAATTATTTGTTTCTCTTTAGCTTTTGGTTTCTGAGATGCACTTGGTTTGAGTTCTAATTCACTTTCAGAATTGTCATCGTTTTCGGAGGATGACGATTCATTGTCGAAATAGCTTGATTCAGAAGATTCAGTCACAGAACTCATGGAACTATCTGATTGTTCGTCATCACTAATATCATTATGTTGTTTATCTTCATGTTTCACAAAACTGACATTTTCAACGTTATCACTGTGATCATGATCATTATGGGATTTTACGTGTTCTTCTAGTCGAAGTGCTGTTGAAAATGTGAGCTGGCATAAATCACATTGAAATCTTAAGCGGAGAAGGGTTTCCAGTAAATTTAGTGGCTTTGAATTTGGGACCGAACTTGTATCTGAATTGAGCAAAGTGGGTGTAGAAACAGAACACAGGTTGCTGGAAATATTTTCACCATCGTTTTTTGCTGATGTGCTGTCGCCGTCGTCAATTATCTTATCAGGATGTATGGTTTTCATATGTTGGTTAATATCATTTCCTTTCCTGAAAAATTTGGTGCACTGAGAACACTGTACATAATGCTTGGACTTTTTGTTTACAGTACTGTTACAATCTTGATCACTTTCACTTCCGGAAGAGGAGCCATTCATGACAGACTTAGTCGACTGATAACTCTCGTCAGATTCGTCATCATTATCATCGTCGTCGTGTGATTTGTTATGAAAATTCAGTCGTACAGATGAGGAAAACGTAAGTTTACAGATTTTGCACTGGAATATTTTCCGGAGGCTTCGTTTCTGCTTTATTGGGAGTACATCACTTTGCACAAGCTCGTCTTGAAGAGCAACAGGAGGTTCAGGAATCACGTTTTTATCGTCCATTAAAGAAGATTTTAAGTCTTCATTTGAGGGTTGATCCTCAAGTACACAAATAGGGTAAATTTGTTCGTTGTCGTCGATTTCCATTTCATTACTTTCCAGACGAGAAGCAGAAGCACAATCCTCAGTTTCAACATCATTTTCTTCAATAAGGCATTCTTCACTTGTGGTATTGTAATGAAGAGCATCAGGAAGGTGGTCAGGAATCACATTTTGATTGTCAATTAAAGTAGAATTTATGTTTTCAATGGGAGCTTCATCCTCAAGTACACAGATTTGCTCGTTATCGTTAATTTCCATTTGATTACTTTCTATTTCAGAAACGAGAGCACGATTCTCAATTTCAATATCATTTTCTTCACCAATACATTGTTCTCTTGTTGTGATATTGGAATCGAATTTTGAATAGTTAAAGGAATCATTATCAATATCATGGACAGGATCATTATTGGTTTGATCACATGGACTTATAATTGTGTTGGGAACGATATCAGAAATCGGTTCACCAACCAAATTTATGGAAGATTCTGATGTGTTGGTTTGATTAATTTTGACTTGAGCCTCTGTTGTTGTATCTTCATCAATCAGACTTTCATTTCGAATCAAGTATTCACTACCAATTTGAGTGCTGTACTCATTTTGTGGAGTTTCCTCAACTGATATCTGGTCTTCCTCTGTAATGATATTGAAAACTGTATTTTCTAGCTCAGCAAAGTAGTGTTCTTCAAGTAAAGCTAAAGAATCACTGTTTATAAATTTTTGCGTTTCATTTTGATCGCCAGAAACGCCGTTCGCTATTTCATTTTGTTTGATGGATTCCAGACATTCAGTCTCCATCCCTTGATTGGCTTGATTTTGTTCCAAATTAAAAGGTATTGTCATCTCACTATTTGTACTGGATGAATGATGGCGTGACAATTTTATTTTAGGCCAAGACGATTTCAAATGAGTGGAACCTAAAATTGATAAATATTATTATATTTAAATTGACATATCAAATTGTAAGTGTAATATTTAATTATAAAATTTTCATTAACGATATGACTTACAATCGGTTACAAATTGATTCCTTAATTTTCGTGTGTTTTGGTTAAAATCACTCCGTTGATTGATATTTTCTACCGGGCCAAAGGCTTTTTGCCTTGATGGAATTTTATCAGCTTGTTCCATAATTGTTTTTAGAGTATTGATCCTCCAATTAAGTTTCAGTCTCAAGCCATCCATTTGAGAATATAAATCAGTAAACTCTTTTAGTACCACATCGCAATTATCACATGCTCTGTACTCATTAATCTGGCTAATTTTTAAACCGGTTGAACAATATCTTGAAAATACTTCGAAGAACTGGGAAACTGGATTAGTATTAAGTTTGTTTTTTCTCCCATTTTCTTTGGAGAACCCGGAGGAAAATAATTCCCGACAACAAAAAACACAGTAACGTTGTTCATCCTCCATTTTAAAAAGTATATCTTTAAAGTTTATATATCTTTAAACCCACAAATAAACTAACAAATCATCACAATGAAATATTTTGATTGACGTGTCCACTAGCAAGTTATAAATAGAAAATAAGTTTAGTACTTTCTGTTTTTTAGGTATCCAGTGCATGTGTAATATGTATTGAAACAACAACAATGCTTCTCTCCAAAACAAAACTCAGCTGGGCTGGGCACGCAGGTTGTCTGCCTACCAAACAAGTTGAAGCAAGGTAGCAAGTCCACCTGTATATTTGTTTATAGTGACGCTCTCTTCAGCTTTAAAATGCATGCATGTAAAACATATTGTTACTCTATATATGGAAAAAAGGCTTTATTATCAGTAATGGAGAAAATAGCTTTATTAAAATAAATAAATAAACTAATTCGACCAATTAATGTTTCAAGTTTTGAAGAAAATATAACATTTCAATCATGTCATTTTGTAACATTTATTTGAGTAATAACTTCAAATGTGAAATATATTCCCTTTAAAATGCATTCCGATAAAATGTGGCTGTGGGCAATTTTTACAGTTGAATATTTATTATAACTACTTAACGATTATGCTGTAAGGATTCATGAAGTTCTGCGATTATATATTTCATATGTGAGCACATAAAGAAGGCTAACGTTAAGACTTTTAAGTGATGTTGGTAAATTAGGAATAACTTGCTGTTAAATTCACAAAATCACACACACATATGCGTGTATGAATTGCAGAGAGATATTTGATTCCTCTATAAGACAAACATTCCAATTTAATTTGGGATGGTACATGATGCTCATAAATGTACAGTTATGGTATGCTGTGCATTCGTTTAAATGTAAAATCTCTCTGTTAAAAGGGTTGAGATGAATGAAATCGCTTGATATCGGGTTGCGTTGCACCTCAGGGCTGTGAAGTTCCTTTCACTATTAATATTTATGATGATACAATTAAATGACAAAAAAAGTCTTTCAAACCTAATATTACAAAGGTTATCACAGGTGCATGCATGCTAGCATTTTTCTACATACTTTCAATGCTTTTTTCACATTCAGTGCCATTTCACTTTTGTAAATTCTAGAAAAGGTATGTACAATAGTATATAAATTTGTTCAATACAAATATATAAAAAAACTATTTTTGCTGTTAGAACTTTATACATATACCTATGATTCCCTTGATTTGGTGCGGCATTTATGTTAAGGTTTTTACTTTTGCTTCCACGAACAAAATACCTGGTATAAATTTTGACAACTTTAGTGTCGGGATTAGCCATGGGTTAACCTAATAAAAGCTCGAATCCTACATATAATCTAACCAGTCTGTTTATTGGTATGTTAACCCCCAATAACATCCGAATTTATATTCTACAATTGAAACCAACTTTTTTTACAAACTTGAAGTTTTACAAGAAACTCCTCACATGTCATATAAAATCATACAAACAGTTTGATTTCCTTTAAGTCCTGTTTAGCCGATAAAAATATATTTCAAATAGTAAAAATATTTGCCTGATGTATGAAACAAGGGGTTTAAATCAACCAAATATTTGATGGGATTTTTTTCATCAACCCAAAAAAACGAACACAAAACTAAAAACGTAGCAGATATATTGGATTCATATTGCGAACATAGTATACTCCTTGGTCAAAACAGCAAAAATATCAAAATGACTAACCCGAAAATTGTGGAATTAACCCAATTGGTTGGATTTGGATCCAAATTGTGAACATAGTATACTCCTTAGTCAAAACAGCAAAAATATCAAAATGACTAACCCGAAAATTGTGGAATTAACCCAATTGGTTGGATTTGGATCCAAA
>JAQFZH010001459.1:0-21170 GCA_034695485.1 Entomobrya nivalis
AATACTCACATATGAAAGCTAGAACGGTGTCGCAGTCAGATGCGCTCCAACATTATTTTAAACTCCTTAATTTAAACAGCCTCCAGAATCATGAATTCCCTAAATTTTGGAGTATGAAACTGGCCAATTTATGGCCAGGTGGGTTAATTTTTATGATTTCCGTATTCCCTGTTATATGTGTGTGATTGACATATTTGCTTGATTTTGTTTTGTTGTCCAAGTCTTTCATATTTAACTTCGTTCTAACATTTTGTGAAATTACATCACAGAAAATCAAAGTTTTCATTATTATGATAACTGAATCTCCTTTTTACTGTCTAATTTACAAAATGTCAAACATGCAAACAAACTAGCAAACATGACATAACCGTAGAATTCACAAAGCAATGTAGCAGATTGGTTTGCTTGCGCAGCACTGTAAGTCGAAAGTAAAACTAATTATGTTGATTAAATACCTTAGTAAAACAAGGGAAAATACAATTTTTACCTCTGCGTGTATACCGTAGAGGTCAGACCATGTTTACGAATTTTAAAACGTAATTCTTGAGCCGTATTAAACCAAAGCTTTGTGGATTTTATTAACTTAATTAAGGTTTAACTTTATTCCATATTAATGTATAAATTTATTAAAGACACGAAAATATTCTTACAAATCAGCTTGTCTCACTATTAACTTAAGGATGATTGTTTTATCAAGAAATTTGGTTAAAATCATTGCGGATAGTTGATTTTTAAGCAAGCTTTTGTTTATGCAAAGGATGACAAATAAGCAAATATACTTTATAAAACGCTGCAAAATTGTAGCCATGTGAGCTAGTAGGAGTTTATGTTTTAAACTATTAGAATTTTGGTTTTTGTGCTACTTGGTTTGGTAGCTTGTAAACAGTATATGCATAGTATTCTTGCAAATAATTTTGAGGTAGTATTGTAAATGTGGAATATATTGATTAAAAACTGAAATTATTTTTCTAGCTTATCAATGAATTTAAAAATCGTGAAAAAATCGTAGCTCGTAAGAATCGATCGATTTTCGTTTTGATATCTTGAATATTATGATTTAATTAAGAACTACAGTTAATAATACTAGCAGGAGATATAGTTTAATCGCAATGCATGTATTATAACTGAATGTGGGCAAATTTTATAGCATATTATATAACCTTTGAATCTTTGAGGTTATATAAATGCGGTTTTGATTATTTAAGGCAATGTTAAATTTAATTCAAGTTAATACGTAATTCAAAAATGTCAATACATGTCAAATAAAATACATATTAAAGCTATTATTGTGTCACAGGTCCACTGACATTAGACCAAGCTCATTTTGCCTGAAGTCGTTTACACCAAGATTATTTATACCAAAGTCATATTCACCAATGGCTACTGCGTCATGTGATCAAGCTTATAAGCCAAAATATGACTTTGCTCTATTTAACCTTGGTCTATTGTGGTATTGGTCTAAAAATGTTGGTATATTAATTGCACACGGTGACACAGTAGGATGTGCTTTAATATAATTTCAAACTCTTTAATTTATACCGCCTCATCAGATATGAATTTCTTATATTTTGGAGTAGTAAACTGACCAAATATTTTCACCAGGTTATTTAATTTGTCTGGTTTCCATATTTCCTGTTGGTTCATTATGATTGACATATTTGTTTGATTGTTTGATATTATCTTGTTGTCAAGTCGATCATAATTACCTTCATTCTAACATTTATTTGAAAACATTACAGAAAATCAAAATCTAGATTATTATGATAACTGAACCTCCTTTTTGCTGTCTTATCTACAAAATGTCAAATGGTATACAAGCAAACATGATATAAGCATAGAATTTAGAAAGCCATGTAGAAGCCAACGGTTTAGAAAGCCGATTTAGAAAGCCATGTCATGTTTGGCTTAAGCAGCATTGTATGTTGTACAGCAACACAAATTGTATATACTAAATACCTTTGTGAAAGATCGGGCAAATTGCGATTTAGACTTTACCGGGTATACCGTAGAGGTCAAACCACGTTTAAGAAGTTTAAAACGTAATACGTAAGCCGTATTAAAATAAAGCTTAGTTTTTTCATTAATTATTTGAATCTTAACTTTATTCCACATTAGATTTTAAATATGATAACAACGCAAAAACACTCCAACATTATGCATATGTGAATAACCGTTTATTTGCTTCTAGACAAGATTAAAATCTGTATTGCTAAATTTAAAGCAAAATCAATACACCTCAAAGGAGTTATTTCTTCAAGAAAGTTGTTATCTCCAAATTTAATTTTCACTTTTCCACAAGACGTCCAAAACTTAGTTGTCCAGACTTTATTAGCTTTTGATGCATATCTAGTTTCCAACTTCTTTACAGCCAAAAGTTTTTTCTTCGATTCAATATGAACCGACACCATTCCAGTACGTATTACAAGCAACGCAATCGTAGCATCTACAGCAATCATGAGAAACGTCGCCTTCATTATAATATTTGTACTGTATAAGCTAACCATTGGTGAAATCAGATTTGGAAAACTCCTAACCGTCTTAGAGTAATCGCGCGGACGGACAAACATAGTGAATTCAGTAAGTATCAATACATTGATACTTATGGTTGTATGGTTTATAGTTGTGCAATATATACTGAGCTATTACTTAAATGTACGTACAATATTAAAAATAAACGTAAGCAATCATTTCCAACCAAATCAGAAATATACGCCTTAAAAGTTTTCAATTGGATAATATTCAAGTTTGTTATAAGCTGACACAGTTATATCAAAGCAAATATGAATTAATATATAATAATATTCTTTGAGAATATAAATCAAACGCGACTGATCAACAGCAGAATTGTTCTCAAACCACACATGTAACCTAGTGTCGAAAATATTATTCGTGCCATCTTTTATAACTTAGACAATGTTTGAATTCAAGAAACTAGATAAAGGAGGACACTCATATTTAGATGAATTTTCATACCTCCCAAATACACAACTATTGTATTTGCTTACTTTCCCTATCAAGGTTTTTAAATGAAATGTGGCTTCTCTTTTTGTTTAACCAAGTTTCTGAAGTTTCTGTAATTTTCCTTAATTTAAAAGTATGTTATATGTACCTGTTTGTCATCGTATTAATATAAAAGTTTACTTTATGTAGATTTTTTTAAACATGTATCGATTTTTCACATCTGCATAAATTTTTCATTATCAAAGACAATAATTATTTGTTACGTCGACATCTGACTTGCTAGACTTTATGTACAATTTCTTAAACATCTATTTTTATTACATATATGAATTACGTAAGTTTAATTTTTCATTATCAAAGAGAAAGAATGTCCGTGAGATAAATCCTATTTTAACTATTTATTTTGTGATAACAGCAAAACTTGGACTGTCAAATCTAAAGAAAAGTCAAGACACTTTAAAGGTGTCAACTCTTCAAGGTAGTTTGTATCCCCAAACTTTATTTTTATTGGGATACAAGATCGCCAATATCTCCTTACCCAGTTTCTGGTCGCTCGAGACTCAAACGTCCACTCCATTCTCTTTGCAGCCGCAATCTTCTGTTTAGATTCTGTAAACACTGAAACCATTCCTCCCAAAACGACAAGAAGGGCTGATATGCCATTAATTGTCGTCATTACAAATGCTGCGATCATCAAAACATTTGTTTCTTCCTGAGTAGCCTTAGATACCCCAATCAATACGCCGAGATTCATTGAGAGCGAAAGAATTACAGCAGCAATGAATACGCCCAAGCATTTTGCTTGAACAGCATTGATCAATGTACTGAAGATCTGAAACTGACGGTACATCAGAGCGTCCCGGTAAGCATTAGAGCTTGTTTTAAGCTGTTTCCAAAACACTGAAATGGATTCTCGAATCATTACTGTTGAAATGATATGTATCGCCGTCTGAAAGAATGCGAAGCTATGAGTTCCAAAAAGCCAAGCCCATATGTTTCCAATAAACACAATTAATTTTAGAACTGTGTTCCAAATAACTGCCAGGTTAGTTGACTTAGTTCAGCTTTAGAAGTAGTAATACATTCTTCTAAAAGTAAATAGCCTATAAGAGAAGGCTTACATGGATTGTTCCAATGAATTCCAAGGACATAGAAAGGTCCAAATGCACCCGCAGTGACAAACATGGATGGGATGCAAAGCAGACTTAGTATATCCATACCAGAAACATTGCCAAGTTTTTCTTTCTCAAATTTCTTGCTGAGAACCACCAAGTTATTTAGATAGACTTCCAATACCTTCCTCTTACTTCGAGTTATATGGACATAACTTGATTCTGAAATCATGGCCATGCAAGTAAACCATCCAAGAATATTACTCCATTTAGGTTGATTGGAAGTGTCTCTGCGAGTAATTAAAATGCACTGAACAAATTGCAACACAGTAGCCAGGAACATTAAAATGCTTCCAATTTTTACTTTTCGTAACTCAGATTCACTTTTAGCTGTGAATTGGGTGTTTTGACGATTTTCGTTGGTTTTAGCATAGCTGACTTTTATGGGAACACATTTCAAAATATCAGCTTGTTGAACTATCAACGTGAGAAGAAATGTTTTATCAAAGACTTTGTTGAAAATCATTGTTGAAAGTTGATTCTTAAGCAAGCTTTTGTTTATGCAAAGTATTTTAAACACGCAAAAATATTCTCTAAAACGCTGCAAAATTGCAGCCATATGTACTTAGTGTGACTTAATTAGGAAATTTGAAATGTAAAGGATTTTTTTGTACTACTTGGTTTTGTAGCTTGCAAACAGCTTGAATAGTGCTCCGTACAAATAATTTTTAAGTATTATTGTGTAGGCGTGATATTTTTGATAAAAGACCTAAATTGTTTGTTCGATTATAAAAATCGTGAAAAAATTTATTTCGTAAAACTTTTTATTCGATATGCCTTTTGATATCTTGAGTCTTAGGATTTCATTAACAGTTACGGAATGCAAATCGTAACAATCGCAACAGCAGGAATAATAGTAGTTTCAACGCAATGAATGTATTTTAACTGAAAATGGGCAAATTTTATAGCCTATATTCTATCCTTTAAATTTATAAAGGTTCTGGAAATACCGTTTTGATTATTTAGGGTAAAGTGAAATATAATTCCTGTCAATATGAAATTCGATGTCATATAACGTGTAAATAAAATACTCACATATAAATGAGTATTGAGTGCGGTACGTAACGTATAAATAAAATACTCACAATTGAGTTGCGGTAAGATTTGCTTCTACATTATTTTAAACTCATTAATTTAAACCGCCTCATCATTCGTGAATTCCTTATATTTTAGAGTATTAAAATGACCAATATTTGACCAAGTTGTATACTTTTCATGGTTTCCGTATTCCGTTTTGGCTCTTTATGATTGACATATTTGATTGATTTTGTATTACGAAATCGCTCATATTTAAATTTATTTTAGCATTTATTTGATTATGAACAGAAAATCAAAATCTAGATTATTATGATAACTGAACCTCCTTTTTTCTGTATAATCTACAAAATATCAGACGGTATACTAACAAAAATGACATAACCATAAAATATAGAGTTGCATCTATCAAATGGCCAGAATTAAGTCATAGAGTAAAACTAATTGAATAAATAAAATAGCTTACTAAAAGACACGCAAAATTAAAACTTGGTCTTCCAAGCAAAAATGTTTCCTACAAAACTGCAAAATGGTAGCCAGGTGTATCAGTAGGACTTAAATTTTTAACGATAGAATATTTGTCTGTTTTTGTAACGTTTGCTTTTATAGCTTGCGAACAGCTTGCATAGTACTAGCAACGTGTAATATAACTGATAAAAATTAAATTGGTTTTCTAGCATAAAAATTATTTAAAAAATTGTGAAAATTGTATCTCTTAAAACCATTCAATTTTCGTTTTGATATCATGATTCTTAGGCTTTAACTAACAACAACAAATTTTAATACTAGTAGGAGGAATATTTTAATCGCAATGGATGCATTATAACTGAACGTGGGCAAATGTTATAGCATATTATCTAACCTTTAATTCTTAGAGGTTATATAAAGGCGATTTCAATTACTTAGGGCCCTGTTAAATTTAATTCAAGTCAATACCTAATTCAATATGGGATAACATGTAAACACATGCCAAACAAAATACTCAAATATACAAGACTAATATTGTGCTATTTTTTACCAATAGAATGTCAAAAACAGAAAATATTAGAAGCGCTGACTTTTACCTGGTAAATTGGTCTTGTTGAACGAGACAAATAATATCCCTTAACAGGCATGAAAGCATTTAAAGCAAATAATAAATATGTTTTGTTTGTTTACGCAGTTGGTAATACTACGTACACTCTTTAAAGTAAACGGAATATATCCGATCCAACTCATTTAATAATCTACGCCTCAAACTTTTACAATACGGTAATATTTCAGTTTGACATAATATGGTATGGTATGGTTATATCAAAACTAACACAGTCTAAGATATAATCGTAGGGAATATAAGTCGCAGGTGTCTATTCAGTTGTCATGTTTGGCTTGTTGTTCTCAAACCAAACACGACAACCAGAACTGAAAATTTTACTCGTAATATATTTTCTAACACACAATTTTTAATATATAACACAATATTTGACATATTTATGTTTGGATGAATTGTTGGATGTTTCAAATGCAAACCTATCATTTTATTTTACATTTTATTAAGATTTTATAAGACAAAACGTGTCTGCCCATTTTAGTTACCTGTTAAGTTTATGAAGTTTATATTCCTTTTCCTGAATTATTTAGTACGAGAAATGTTGGCTCGTCCAGGCCCGAGCCTAGAAAATTAGGCACATCGATTTGATAATGATAATAATTATCAACGAAATGCTTCAAAGTTTCAAAAAAATCAATTTCGAAAATTAGAGGCGTTAGATGGAGGATGTGGACCAAGGGGTCAACTCTTACATGTCAGTTTTATTGTACAAAACCAATATTGAAAACAAAACAAAACACAGAGTTCCAAAATTCCTAACCGATTAGGAGTAAATGGGAGGGTACTTAAATAAACTTAAAAATCAAGGGGTCAACTCGTAAATGTCAGTTTTACTGTTTGGAACCAATTGACAACAAAACAAAACCCAGAATTACAAAATTTCAAACCGTTTATGAGTTCAGGGGAGGGTACTTAACGACCTGGGTTGAGCCCTTATTTCAATTTTAATATATGTACTAATGTATTTCATTGCAAAAAACAGAACTCTAAAATTCTTAATTGTTTAGAAGTTAGAGGGAGGGTACTTAAGAATTAAGGATCAAGGGGTCAGCCCTTGTATGTCAATTTTAATGTAGGTACCAATGTATCTCATTGCAAAAAACAGAATTCCAAAATTCCCAACCGTTTAGTTAAATTGAAAAATTGTCAAATAGTTACGCCGTCCACACAAACCAAGTCCATTCATAAGAATGTAGTAAAAGTTACACAACGACAAAGATAGTTCTTTTGTAGTATGGATGTTAGATGTGTTTTTTTCTTACGTATTAATATATAAGTTTACTTTATCTACATTTTTGTAAACATCTGGCGTTATTACACTTGCAATATGTACTTTTAGTTTTTCATCATCCTCGACCGGACATACTTGTATCGACGATATCTGACTTGTTTTAACTTATTTTAACTGGTGCTTATTTATTTTGTGATAAGAGCAAAACTTGGACAGTCAAATCTAAAGAAAAGTCAAGACACTTTAAAGGTGTCAACTCCTCAAGGTAGTTTGTGTCCCCAAACTTTATTTTTATTGGAAGACAAGAGCGCCAATATCTCCTTAACCATTTTCTTGTCGCTCTGCACTCACATTTCCACTCCATTTTCTTTGCTGCCGCGATCTTATGCTTAGATTCTGTAAACACGGAAACCATCCCTCCCAAAATGACCAGAAGGGCTAGTATAGCATTAACTGTCATCATTACAAATGCTCCGATCATGAAAACATTTGTTTCTTCTTGAGTAGTCCCAATCAATACACCGAGATTCATTGATAGCGAAAGAATCGCGGCAACAATGAATACGCCCAAGCATATTGGTTGGACATCATTCGTTAACGTATTGACGATCTGCAACTGACGGTATTCCAGAGCATCCAGATAAGCATTAGAGCTTGTCTTAAGCTGTTTCCAAAATATTAAAATGGATTCTCGAATCATTATTGTTGAAATAATATATATTGCTGTCATAAAGAATGCGACACTATGAACCCCAAACAGCCAAGCCCATATGTTTCCAATGAAGACAATAGATTTTAGAACTGTGTTCCAAATAATCGCTAGACTAGTTGACTTCGCGACAACTTTCGAGGAAATGCATTCTTCTAAAAGAATGTGCCCAAAGAGGGATGGCTTGCATGGATTGTTCCAATGAATACCCAGGACATAAAAAGGTCCAAATGCAGCTCCAGTGAAAAACATGGATGGGATGCAAAGTAGACTTAGTATATCCAAGCCAGAAATACTTCCGAGTTTTTCTTTCTCAAATTTCTTGCTGTGAACTACCAAATTGTTTAAGTAGACTACCAATTCGTTCCTTTTAGTTCGACATATGAGGACATAACACGATTCCGCCATCAAAGCCATACAAGTAAACCATCCAAGAATATTACTCCATTTAGGTTGATTGGTAGTATCTCCGCGTGATATTATGATGCACTGAAGAAACTGAAAGCCAGTAGCCAGGAACATTAAATTGCTGCCAGTTTTGAATTTCCGAAATTCAGATTCACTCTTGGCTGTGAATTGGGCGTTTTGATTATTTTTGTTGGTTTCATTATCAATAATTTTAAATGGAACACATTTCAAAATATCAGCTTGTCTCACTATTAACTTGAGAAGGAAGGTTTTATCAAGAAATTTGTTAAAAATCATTGTTGATAGTTGACTTTTAAGCATGCTTTTGTTTATGCAAAATATTCTAAACAAGCAAATATATTTTCTAGAACGCTGCAACACTGCAGCCATATGCACTTAGTAGGACTTCAATTTTTAAACGATTAGAATTTTTGTAATGTTTTTTTTTCTGCAGCTTGCAAGCAGCTTGCATAGTACCCCCTACAAAAAATATTATGAACGAGGGATATATTTGATATATAACTTATATTCTTTTTTTCTAGCGTAAAAATGAATTTAAAAATCGAGAAAAAATGTATCTCTTAAAACATTCGATTTTAGTTTTGATATCTTGAATCTTAGGCTTTAATTAACAACCAATTTTTTTAATACTAGCAGGAGTGATAGTTTAATCGCAATGTATATTTTAACTGAATGTGGGCAAACCTTATAGCGTATTATCTAACTTTTAAATCTATGAGGTTATATAAATGCGGTTTTGAGTATTTAGGGCAATGTTAAATTTAATTCAAGTTAATACGTAATTCGATATATGTATATAAATAAATTTGAACCGCCTCATCGATAACGAATTTCGTATATTTTGCAGTAGTAAACTGACCAAATATTTTCACAAGGTTGTTTAATTTTTCTGGTTTCCATATTCCCTGTTGGCTCATTATGATTGACATATTTGTTTGATTGTTTGATTTTATCCTGTTGTCAAGTCGATCATATTTAACTTAATTCTAACATTTGTTTGAATACATTACAGAAAATCAAAATTGATATTATACTGATAACAGAACCTCCCTTTTACTGTCTTATCTACAAACTGTCAAACGGTATACTAGCAAACATGACATAAGAGTAGAATTTAGAAAGCAATGTAGAAAACTACTTTGTTTAAGCAGCATTATAAGTCACAAAGCAGCACAAATTGTATAAACTAAATACCCTTATGGAAGATAAATAAGGAAAATACGTTTTAGACTTTACCGGGTATACCGTAGAGGTCAACCCACGATTTATTAAAACGTATTACTTAAGCCGCATAAAAACTAAGCTAAGGGAATTTTAATTAATTGATTAAATGTTAACTTTATTCCACATTAGTATACAAATTTATTACATACACAAAGACACTCTAAAATTATACACAGGTTTTTTGAAAAATATTTACTTGCTTCTAGACAAGATTAAAACCTGTATTGCTAAATTTAAAGCAAAATCAATGCACCTCAAAGGAGTTATTTCTTCAAGAAAGTTGTTATCTCCAAATTTAATTTTCACTTTTGCACAAGATACCCAAAACTTAGTCGACCAGACTTTATTAGCTTTTGATGTATATCTAGTTTCCAACTTCTTCACAGCCAAAAGTTTATTCTTCGATTCAATATGAACCGACACCATTCCAGTAAGTATTACAAGCAACGCAATCGTAGCATCTACAGCTATCATAAAAAACGTCGCCTTCATTATAATATTTGTACTTGGATCATTAAATGTACTTATCAGCAAACCCAAATTAACTGAAAGGGCAAAAGATCCAACAGTAATAAAAACTCCTAAGCAGTTCCTTTGCAAACCATTGTTCAAAATATTTAAAATTTGAATTTGCCTATAAATCGCAACGTCCCTGTAAATATTAAAACCGGTATACATTCGCTCCCAAAATATTTGAATATTTTCACGCATAACAACCGTACAAATAATTTGAACCGTAATTAAAATAAATATAAACCCATGAAATCCAAAATACCAAACCCAAATATTCCCTATGAAAATTATTCCTTTTATAATTATATTTCCCGTCGTGTTCATTCCACTACATTCTCCCATAATGAAATAACCAATTAAAGATGGTTTACATGGATTTCTCCAATGAATGCCTAAAACATAAATAGGTGGAAATACAGCTGCAGTCAACAGAATCATGGGAACAAAAGAAAGATTTAACAATTCGATAAACGAAATAGTAGACCATGTTTGCCTAATTCCAAATACACTCTTATATTTCCTCGGAAATGAAAATAAATTGTTAAAATAGTATTCCATCGTTTTCCCTTTGTTCCCACACAAATGAATGTAGATCGACTGTGCAATTATTCCCAAACAAGTAAACCATCCAAGTATAACATCGGATGTTGGATGGTGCTCCTGGTTACCTATAACCTTACTTGAAATTCCGATGCACTGTAAAAGTTGCAGGAATGATGCAAAAGTATGCAGAAATATTCCAAGTTTTACTTTTCCAAGTTCCGAACCCGTCTGCGCTACAATTTCAATCTGCTCTGGGCCGCTGCCGCTATTCGTAGATTTTTTCAATATTGTTACTGGAGAGCATTTAAATAATTTGATTTGTCTCACTGTTAAATGAAGAAGAAAATTTTTGTCAATGAAGCTCAGGATTGCAAGTTGTAATTTGGAAATCATTTTGGAAAACTGTTATACTAAAACACCTTCAAAATTTAAATTCCGTCTTAATAAAAATCAGGTTTTGTTAGCTTGTGACAGTGCCTCTCGAAAACTGGAAAGGTTATATTCAAACAGTCTTGGAAGATGGCTTTTTATCATTACTATCGTATTGACTTTTAACTTGAAGCAAACGTCAACTGAGAGCAAATAACGCTAAGTTTTATCTGACCATCTAAATTTTAGCTTAGCTCGTAGTTTAACATTTGTTGGGGATGGGTCAACCAATTTAAACATGACTAATCTTTTAAATCATAATATTTAAGCATGCATAACGTTTAAAAAAGTAACAAACAAAAGGATGGACTTAGATTGGAAAACATCGTAGTTTTGGCTGTTACCAAATCATTAGGAAAATATTTCTTTATGTATAAGAATCTTGAGTTTGTTTTGCGACTTATTATTTAAATATGATCAGATATGTATGATTGACAGTAACATATTTTACCTGACATCATTGAAGCTTGACTTGTTATCATCAAAAAGCATTTTAAAAGAAACTTTTTTGGTAGACCACATACATACCATATAATTACGTATTATGTTGGGCGTAGCTTTACAATGTACATTGGTTTTGTAGAGAAAAACAAAAGTGGAAGCAAACCATTATTAAAGGTCTGTCGGTCGTGTGTGTGCTCTTAAATAATTAGCACTTTATTAACACAGGGAAACTAGTAGTTTGTTCATTTTGTTCGACATTCATCTGCAAACTGCGAACGTTTAAAAGATTACATTATAATCCTCATTCGAATATAAAGAAACTAAACAAATAGTTTTTTTCCTGTTATTAAATTATTTGTAATTCTTGACCGTAATATATGCTTCTTACCAAATTTAAATTTCGAAGTTATTTTTAATAGTTTGATTTTTAAAACTTACAGTTAAGTTGGAACAAATATCAGCACTTTAAAAAATCAAAATGGCATAAATCCATGATTAATTAAATGGTTTTTATTTATCTTTTACATATTTGATTATGCTGTCCATGTTCACAATTTCACAAAAAAAAAGATTTGCTTTAAAGAATAAAATTCTGCTATAGTCCAATAAGGAAGTCGAATTCTACTTTTTTAATTAACAGTTTAACAGCATTTAAATAAATTACATGTTTACACATAAAAGATGAAATTACAAACAGCATGGTGATAAAAAAAACTTTAAATTAGTTTTGAATTTAAAAGTTGATTAATTTTTCGAGAAAAACGACGTAAACAGTTAATTTAGCAATTTTTCTCATTTCCCGCAATTCCTAATTCCTCCTCAAATCCCATGTCATTCATTTTTTTTGATTGAAGAGATTGAATTTTATTTAAAACTCAAATTTTCGCGGACTTTACTGCTTTTTCAAGAATGAGCAAAAATCAAATTAAGTCAATACTCGCTTTCCTTTTCAAAACGAAGAAAACAATAGAAAATGTTGACGCGATAACGGTGCGGTGCAAATGCAATGGAAAATTCACGCGTCTGTCTGCGCAAGCATGCATGCATGCCAGAGAAGACCAAAGCGCTTTTCACTTCGTTTTGGAAAAGTTTGATGCTGTCAGCATGAATAATTTCTGCTTATCCAATTTTCCTTTCTCATTTTCACAAAAAAAACACGGGTGCTTTTGAAAAAGACCATTTTGCGTACTTCAGTTCGGTTGGATCCACATTCCAAATTCCATATTTGGTTTTGTAAAAGTTTTTCTTCAAGAAAACCCAGTAGTCATCTTTACCCGTCCTGTTCGGAAACCCTTTTAAAAAAATATATTTTTTTAAATGGCTCCTCGTCCGAAGCGCAATGCGAGTAAGCCGAAGCCGGTGGTGGTGTCAGTGCCAGTGGCGGATGAACTGGTATCTCTGGAGGTCACGGGACCGATGTGCCTTTTGGGTGACCGTGACCCAGTGCTGAGAAAGGTCAAGAAAAGCCTTAAAATAAGGGAAGTCGTGGGAAAATTTGTGGTAAGCAATTTACACAATTTAATTTTAGTTTGATAAAGTTTAAAATTGTTATGATGATGATGTTGAATTAAGGTTAATTAGTTAGATTAAAAATTCTTGCAATTTTTGGATTATAATTCGTAGAGCGCATCAAAACTCGTGGGATATAGGGCCACCACCATTAAAGGTGCCACATGGAATTCCGTTGGATTGGATACGACGGTAAGTTGAGGGAAAAAAGAAAGAAAAGAGATTTAAAAATATTTTAAACAAATTGGTACAGCTTTTTTTTATTAATTTTTGGGATCATATCTATTTCTATACATTTTTTTTTGTGTAGATTGAGGAGTTCATAGCCAAAAGTTACAAAAGAGCCGCACCAATCATTAAAATGAGATTGCTGAAACCGAGAACTGAAGTATCAGCCAAACCTACCCCAGAGATTGTAACAATAGACGACGAAGATGAAGTCGGTGAGGCGCCTACAGCAATGGGAGCGTTGGTCGACGATGTCATGGTGAACTTAGAAGGTTTAAAGGAGGATGGAGGTGAAATGGAGGGAGGAGGAGATGACCAAGCCAGTGACATGCAGCCACCACCGATGGAGCCGCGAATGGGGGCAAGTGTGACGTCACCATCACCACCACCTGCTCGAGTGACCCCTGACGACCAGAAACCAGGTTCTAGTCGAGCCATGAGGGAAGCAATGGCTAGAGAGCGGGTTCGGAAGGGCAGGCCTGTCCCTCCTCCACCACCACCACCATCATCATCTGTTGTGGCGTCGGAGAAGAGAGGGGTCCGGGTGAAGAAGGAGGCTGCTTCCAACATCAAAAAGGAATTTGAAATGGTGGGTGTGGTTGTAAAGCAATTAAAAATAATCCTTAGTTTATTTTTGAGTGTGTATTTTTTTAACGAGTGGTTTTTTTACAGCCTGATGCGGCTTCCACAATCGCCAATCTGAAGTCCAGAGGGGTCAGTATTGAGAACATGAAGGAACTCACTCAGACGAGGATTAGACAGTTTAACAATCCATTTGTAAGTGTACTTTGTTTTAAAATGTTTTGGTTGGTTAATATGTGGGATTAATTTTAAGTTAATTTATGTAGTATGTAAATTAATTAGAAATATTTAATGATTTAGTTTAATTCTTTGTTTGTTTTGTAGTTATTGTTGGCCAGGCAGGAAATGAGGGATCTGCAGCGAAATGTACCTGGATGCCCGGAATGGCAGAAGGTGGTCGCCAAGGCACCCAAGTGTGCCTATTTACTAAATGAACTATTCAGGCCGTTGAAGGACGGCCAAATTTAATGTACATCAGACCAGTTAAATTTTTATTTATGTAAATTACATAAAAATTAATTGTATTAGATATGACTTTTTTGAGAGCGCAACACTTTTATGTACGCATATTTGATTCTAATAAATAAACTGTAACAAAAAAAATCACTTTTTTAACAATTAACTTTTTTTTATTGATTAGTTATATATTTTAATTAACTTTAACAATTAACTTTTGCAACAACCCCATTCCCAGTCTTCCTATATTTATACCGTCGACAAATAAGGAATCCATGATTTTTATCTCTCACCGCCACATACACATTTTTCAACGAAGGCAACACTCCCCAAATATTTGACAGTTCCATACAAGCATAAAACTCATTAAACTGTATGATCTGTCCATTCGCCACTTTTAACTGATCACTAATTAACGCCTCCTCATAATCCATGTGATCCACAAAAACGTACAAATCCTCCAAAGAGCTTAATCCCAAAATGAAGTCAATCGACGTGTGAAACCGCATCGCAATCCTTAACTTTTTCAATTTCGGCAGCTCCAACAAAACTCTCCTCCTTTCCTCCTCCGGATTTCTCCAAACAAAAAAAGGATTCCATTCAAAAGGGAGTCTAATAATTAGGGTGGCTAAACTCCCCCGGAAACGATTCAACCAAGCTATTACCCTTTCCCAAGATCCTTTCGTGTTAATCGTTATACTTGTCTTGATTATTTCAATAGCTGGCCAGCTAACATTTTCAAACTGCTGGAATTCCTTATCGTCCCTTATCGTTACAGAAATCTTTTTCAGGTTAGTCAGCTGATTTAACAAATTATTTGAAAATTCTAATTTCTCCCATTTCCAAACAGGGCGATCCATATTGTGCCTTAGGATCTGTAACTGTTCAATTTGTGGATTTGCTGAAATTACAGAGTTGATCAAGTTCATTGGACAATTTTCCAGAGTTAGCATAACTAATTTGCTGAGATTGGGGAAGGGATGGGAGTTGACACACTCTGTGAACTTCTGGAAATCAGCTATTCCTTCCTTATCTTCTATGGGGACTGGAACTGGAAAGGGATATCTGAATTGAAGCACTTTCACATTTGGTACGTAGAATAGCCAGTTGTACAGCATATTATACCAGGATTCTGGGGTGAAGGACAAGTGGATCCAAATATCGAGGAATTTGATTTGGGAGCCGATTTTATTCAAGAGGGAAAATGTGCCATGTCTGTAATTACCCATGGGAAAGGAGGGGCTCGGGTCTGGGGGAAGATTGGGGATGTCTTTGTCACTAATTATTAGATGGCGACTTGGAAATGGAGACCAGTTGGAGTCTGGATCCAAGTTCTTGTAAAACTTGCAGTTAAGTTGACCAATTATTCTTTCTAGATGTGGAGCTCCTTTTTTGTATGCCCTTAATATGGTGGGGTCATCAATGTCAAAGGTGTATCTGAACTCTTCTGATTGGTTGTACTCGTGTTCGTTGAGGTAGTGGAAGTTGTAGCGGTTGGGACGGGTTTCGAGGGAGAGGTCGGCTAGTTTCTTCCAAGGTTTAGATACTAACCGCAAGTTGAGAATGGAGGAGGTGGTCAATGGATACTTTGAGTTGACCAGTTTGAAAATCTGTTTAATAAAATATTAAATTACAAAATAATGTTTGGTCATAAATAAATATTTAACTAAAAATCACTAATTATTAACTAATTCTCTTTATCTCGTCACCTTTGGAAACAGAAAATATGCTTTTTTGTCCTTCAACATATTTTTGAAAGTGACACAGGTTTTGTAGCAATTTTCCAGATCTTTGGGATCCTCCACAGAATCGAAAATGATTTCCCAAACCTGTCAACAAATTAAAAAATATATACACACAAAATTAAATTGAGATCAAACTCATTAAAATTAAAACAAGTGCTAATAAATTTTTTTTTACCTCTTCCGGAAAGATAACCAATGGATTCCTTCCAGTTCCAATAGGTTTAAGTACTCCTTGATCACTGTCTTCACATTTTACTTCCCCCACTTTACCTTTTTCCAGTAAAACCTTTGAAGCCGCCAGTCTTTTCTTCAGTTCCACATTTTCCTTCAAAGCCATCCCAAAGTGCTTCGCCAAAAAGTCTGTCTTCTTATCCAGCGTCTTGCACTTTTCTTGATACTCGAACATATCCCTTGGCTGTCTTCTTCTGTGATCCTCATTCTCCCTGTCATAAAAGCGGTACTGCAAACTGGAGCCTGTGGGGGTCGACTCTTGTACGTGATCCGCTGGATTGTAGTCGGGATACAAGTAATAATTTTCACCTTCAACCGAAGATTTTTCGTTGTCACTGTTTTCATTACCACCATCACCACCACCACCACCTTCCCCTCCTAGTTGACCACCTCCATCTCGAACTAGCTGATTATCTTGACCTCCTTCATTATCTTCTTCCATTTCATCATCCTCCTCAGGGTCCGGGGAACTTGGAGGAGGTAGAATTGATGAGGAAGAATTAAAACTTGTGGATGACATGATATTAAATTAATTTAATATTTAGCCACCACCCTTAAACTAAGATAATTAAATTAGTGAACAGAGCCTGCTTTTGGACATCTGTCAGTGCAGTCGCAGTGGTGTCGGTGTGTTATTTTCTTTTAAGATTTCGATTTGAGAAAGAGGTTGCATTGTTGTTGGTGTAAGTCAGATGCTTGTATTCCTGCACTTGCTAAAAGCACACACGCACACGCTTGTTATTGCATTGCAATTGCAAGTCTACATTGCAGTGAACACTGCATTCTTGATCTCTCATTGCTCATTGGTTGGATGATTCAGTGAAGCGATAAGAGAACTCGACCATCAAGTCAAGTCTTTGTTCCTTTTTATTCGCGTTCTTTTAAAGCACCTGCAAAAGCAACATGAAACCAGTGAAATTTTCTAAAAATGAAATAATTTACAAACATATTTTTTTAAACTTTATTAAAGTTAAAATGTTTTTATCGCGAAGCTGAAAGCAGAAGCCAGCAAGTATTGACTTCATCCTGTTTGTCTGTCTGTCTGTGTGTCCGTCTGGTCAAAGTTGAAAATTTCCAACTTGTGAGTTTATTGCATACATTTATACAGCGCAACCGAAAGCTCTCGCTGACCCCAAAGTCACGGTGGTGGTGTCATCACTTAAAAGTCTTGTCATGTGACGTGTCACCCGAAAGCATTTTTATTTTTAACAACAAGCCGTATTGTTTCATCTCCGTCGTTACGGTCGCTATTTTTAGGGAATTTTTAAAATCACTTTTCTATATTTTTTCCATGTTGACTTTATGTGTCGCGTTGTGAATGACAATGACATGGATTCCAATATTACCTGTTATTTTCCTTATTGAAGTCAAATCCAATTTTAAACATATATTATATACATTAAAGTTACTAGGAAGTAGGTATGTAGACAGCTTGTCTCAAGGATTGTCACTTGACACGGTTTTTAGTTTCCTAAAATATTATTCAACACAAACACAAGCGACGTGCGTCATAAAATGAATGTTTCCGGATTTGTGAAATAATACGATACACTTTACTTGACAAGGTATGGGGTTTATTTTTGGTTTCTCCTTAATTCACCTTTACCGTTGATTAATAAACATGATCTGGGCGTTTTTTGATTGTCTGCCTCTTTCTTGTATTTCCGGTCAGGTCAACCAAACAGTTAATGTTATTCGTAGACAGGGCTATCATTACATATTATTTAAGTTAACAGAGTTTATCCAATGGTTTTATTAGCATGTCAAAATTAAATTAAAATAAAATAAGCCAACGATCGACAGCAAACATTTATTTTTTTATTTTTTTGGAATTTAGTTTATTTTCTACAAATCTCAGTTTAGTTTACATTTAAAACTTAGGGAAACAACATGATTCAATCCCACGGCTTGCTACCAGTTTTGGTAAGAGTTTCAAAAGTGGGAAATTATCATCACCGTTTCCTCAATCTGCAAAACTACCAATGGGACCCCAATAAAAAGAGATTTAAATGCTTAAACAATAATACAGGCTATTTTGTGATTGCTGTGTATTTTCTATCATTGTTATTCTTTATTCAAAAGAAATTCGAAGATATTCGATGGAAAGCCGTGCATGGCTATTTAGCATGTATGCTTTTGTGCATCATGGGTTTAAATATTTTCCATGTGAAAAACAGGCAGTTATTCTCCAACTTCATTAATGGTCTATTAGACTTGGAAAATCAGCTAATCACAAGTAAGAATTTTTTAAACATATATATTATCTTAAAAAAAAATGCGTACAAAATATTTAAGCCATTTTTATACTTATTTTTTAAAGATGTCTCATATCGCCCCAGTTTGGATTCGAGAAAAATTGCAAAAGTCATTCAACTATTTTGTAGTCTGCTTTCCTTGTCATTTCACATTGTTTCTTTATGCATTGCTCTAATAGCCATACTATTTCCAACATCCCCATTTAACATCTTCCATGCTTGGATTTCTCAAGAAATGATGACCCAGTCGTTTTACGGATTAAATAGGTTATCCTGGAAATGGGCTGTTTTAGTTGGCCTAGTTCATTATCTAATTTGGAAAATGGGGCTAGTCATGTTGGAGGTTACAGCCGTTGTAAATTATTTAATTTCATTGTTTGCTTTGTATAGTTGTCTTCGGGAGTATTTGATACAAATGAAAAGAAGTGTAAACGAGGAAAATGTATCAATTTATCGAAAGATTCAAATATTGATTGGCATCTATAATGATCTACATCGAAATACATTGCAAGTGATTATGGTTGTTTCTTTAAGTGTAGCCCTTACAGTTTGCACTTATCTTGGCATTGAGGCAATTTGTGGTAGGGATTTGGCTATATTGGCATTTGCAGTGGATGTGTCAATATCTTGTGGTTTGGGTATATTGGTATTTTTTGGGCTTGGGGCAAAGGTTTATAGTGAATCAAACACGGTTTTAGGGGAGCTAAAATTTTATAAAAAGGCGTTGTGGTTTAGGAAGCTTGTTAATTCTTTTAGGATTCAACGTATTCAAATGGGGAATAACTTTTTTGAGCCTTTAACACCATTAATTATTGAACAGTATTGCATTTCTAATACAATTTCGTTACTACTGCTAAATTAAGATAGATGCTAGTTAAATTTGTAGTTGTTCATATTTATAGTACATATTTATTTAGTTACTGTTTGTAGCCATACGCAAAATTATATATTTCAAGTCATTCAACCGGATACCACCAAAATACATGATTTTATCTGTTGACCAATTTCTGAATTTAATAAATAAGCAAAATCAAATGCAATTTTTATAATTACTCAAATGCTGCGTTGTCTTATAATTATCATCAAATAAAGTTGGGGTATTTACATTGTACATAGCCGTTTTTGGTTCGACGCTTAATATTTCAGCATACCTAAATTTCTAAATATATTAGCTACTTGATTGGTGTAAATTACAAAAGTTTGTTAAATTTATCTAAACGGCATCATGGAATCGGACGTGTATTTGTTTTGAAAGTTTAGTCATTTCTGACTTTAATCGGTTTGTCATTAAGAAAACGTACGGAGGTCCTATAAATAATGCTGTACTATGTAAAGTACTAATCAACAATCAACTGCAAGTGAATAAAGATAATTTTTACAGCTGCAAGACATGTCAATGTTTTTCAGGCAATTAAAATCAACTTTAATATGAACAGATCACGTTTCTCCAGATATATCCTTACTGGTATTAATGATAATTATTTGAAAATACTTAGTCGTGATCATTAATGCTCTCAAGAGAATCCAAACGGAATGGGTTGTTCACACATTTGTCACATGCTGGTGTCCAACGAATCTAGTTTTGGATAAGGATGGGCTGACATGTATTGAGATTAATGGGTCAAGTCGTGATTTAAGTAACGGTAAAATCTAGCAATTCGTTTATATTACTATCGCTCAGTTTATGAAAATTATTGTTTATTGCAGGGCATATCTGTTTGGAAAAAAATCGCAAGAATTTTTAAATTTAAAAATGCAATCAAAATTCTACAAAATCGTATACGCTTAATGTATGAAATGACCTTTAATTTTTATTTATTATTTTCAACTGTTGTGTAGCTATGCAATATTACTAAGCTGTTAGAGTATAAACTCGGATGAAAGACCTACATTTAAACAATGAACTACTGAAGTTTTTGGCGACCAAAGACGTAATGATAACACAACACTCTAGGTTTGTCCGCATTTTCAAATTTTAAGTGAACTTGACATGAAAAAATAAATCATTAAATAATTGCAGAATAAAACATTGAACTTTATTGTATACATTATAACCTTCATATCAAACATTGCTAACTAATGAATATATACCAAACAGGGGTTTCCAGAAATTTCCTTTTATACTTTCATAATGCAGTTGAGCTTGAATGAAATTCTGTGGGGGGAAAATATATATATTTTAACGTGCTTGTTTTAAACTTATTTCACCAAAATCATTGTACATCTTGCTTTTAATGTAAACATGAATAAGTTGCTTAAATAAATTAGCACATATGTCACTAATTAATGACTAATTAACGTTTAGATAGAAGCAGGAATTGTAAGGTCAAGTTCAACGTTAAATCAAGACTTCTTAAAGGTGTCAACTTTTCCAGAAAGTTTAA
>JAQFZH010001460.1:0-21169 GCA_034695485.1 Entomobrya nivalis
GCTTATTCACATCAGCAAGGACGTTGTCTTTAACTGTTGGCCACATGGACTTGAGCAAAATCACCGGGAATGAGTTCTGCTTTCTTTTGTTTTGAGGTTTTCACGGCTTGAAAAGAGAGTTGAAAATCTCTAGCAATTTTTTTCACCTTAATACGCCTTCTCTCCTTTCCTTCCTTTACTTCCTTACCATCCTTTCTCGACATGATGACTAATTTCTCTCTCTCTTTAGTACTCTGCCTCTGCTGTTCTTGTGAACGTTTTCAAGCATAAACCTGTACTATAGTTTAGGTGGTATGCCGAGTTCGATCCCGATTTCACAACGTTTTGTAAAGAAAACACGACAGGAAATGAACATGTGATACTTGTTTACGTAACTATACCTAACTATGAACGTTTACACAGCAGCGTGCAATAGCGTAAGACACTTCTAACCTTAACTAACTTGAAGGTGTAGAGAAAAGTAATTGTGTTTTTAAAAAATTCAGAAACTACAACTTATATTTATTTACCAAAGCCTGTGATTTTTATAGTTTAAGCTTATCCAAATACCGTAGTTTTTTTAACTTCACTAATGACTTTAGCATTTAGGGAAACTAATTAATTTAAGATACCTCAAAACTCAAGTCATGCAGAGTTAAAAAAAGATTTAATCAAGTTTGTTTACTGTTAAACCTGACATGCTTACCGCCCTTAAGTGTAAACCACAAGCAAACCGGTGGTTGGGGTAATGCGAGCAACAAGTCCAGATGTATACTCAATATGGCATAAATTTAGCAATGATCTTTATCGGATCATTGCTAAATTTATGATCCACCCTACGCATGGGGGACATTTGTAATATATGCAATGGAAAATCAAGTTAGCATGTCAAACAGGACAGAACCTGTTGTAAATTTTTTTTCACATAAACTCATACAGCTGTATAAAAACCCATAGTGGCAATTTCACAGTGGTGTGATTTTTTTTTAAACTTCAGTTAGAGTGTTTAAATTGGTGAAATTAATTACATATTATTACAAGTCTAGCATCGTTATTTAATTGTGTTTTTTGAAGTATAACCGCTTTTGATTTGAAGTTATAGTTTTAGTGTGGTGAATGGATTTTACTTAACATTACCGTATTACCATTTACTTTTATGCTAATTTTCGAAACGTAAATCCCAAATCAAAAATTGTTAGACTGCAATTATAAAACGATGCTAGACTTTTAATAATATACAAAATTTAATACCTATAGTTTCTGTTGCTCTTCGTGTAGTGGGTGGGAGCAGAAGGAAAGGCCTTTAAAATAACTTTGTATATTTCTTTAAAGTATTCCAGGTCAAGTTTATATTGGTGATCAAGATGGCAGACTCAGTGAGTGATTATCCTTGTTGCCTTAATTGTGGATTAAAGGTATTTATGTAATTATTTTGGTACTGAGAATTCAAGAAATGATGTTCGTGTTTCCGATATTATAAACTTGATTGAATTTAATTTTATAGGCCCTAAACCTGAAGGAAGTTGGCGCACATTTCATCAATTATGCCAAGCTGAATTTCCTTTCAATTACCGATATTATTGAAATGAACACGTTCTACATCAAATCTGTGCTTCGACGGATGGATGAATCCACAAGGACCGCAGTGTTGGATCTTTGCAAGATGTTGATTCATTTGCATGGTAAAGAGGAAGCTCCGCTGTTTCATTCCGGCTACTTTTTCAAGAAAAATTTCACAATTACTGAATGAAGTGATCAAACTGTGTTTGGACAAGTGGCATGTGGTCAGGTTCTGGAGATTTTACATGATGAAACGTCAGGTCAATTGGTGAAAAGTATTGTTGACCATATGACTGCTGAATGCGTGAACTACCCCCGTGTAAATCAAGTGTCCAGTAGATTATCAAAGTTTGTCTTCAACAAGGCCATTCTTATTTCACCTCACAAGAACGAGCTATGGGTTTACCATGATTGGGATTACTTCGAGAAGATCACTTTGCAATACTCGCAAGGATGCTCCGACCAGTTGTTCATTGAGTTGTTTAAATATCTTGAAAAAATTCCGAGGTAAATATTATTTAATTTTATTTAAAGAAAAACAATGCTTAACACTAAAGTAAATGTACTTTCGCTGTAATTTGATCTTGTTCCATATATTACAGTGTCAACTTGATCGTGGTGGAGTTGGTGAAATTTACACCCCTTGTTCGTGATTAGATTCGATTTTTTGAAAGCATTTACGGTGGGCTGGATTTGAACGCGACGTTGTTTGTGATTCCACAACACCAGTTACAAGAGTTTGGAAACCAATCTGTAGATGCTTTAAAACGCTCAATCAATTTTGATGCTGACCTGGATGCCGACATTGAATGGTAAGAAAGTAATAGTTTGGATTTACTTTTTCTTTTAAAAAAATTAGCCAACTTTTTAGTAGAATTATAACCAAAATGATTTGATTCTTTTAGGCTAAATCTTACGGCCTTTGATCCGAACCATCCCAATCAAACAGAGTATGTGGACCCGTTGTTGGTTTCTGATGAAGACTAATCATTTGGATCAAGTTTGCAGATTTCAACAAGTGTACAGGATAATTAACTATATCAAAACCTGTACGTCTTTATTTTAATAATCTAGTTTATTAGTAATGATTAAATGGATCGTACCATTATTTTTTTACCATTTACACTAAATATGCATAATGATAATTGATATGAATTTAACCATTATGTCGTTTAGCTAGTCTTATGATGCAATGAATTAATTTGAAGTTGTTAATTACAAAAAACTTAATAAAATGAAAATATTTCTATCTGGAACAATGTATGATTTTTTGAATTAAAGTTTTATTGCATAGAATTGTGGTACAAAAAATATATATCACACATAAATTTAAACTGATTTTTAGTTGAACCTTTTTTGAAAGTAGGAGTATATTTAATTTACAAAAAAGGTAAAATACATTTCATTAATGACAAGTAAAGTAATTTTTCTTCAAGAAAACACTCATTAAGATTAGGAATTCAAGTTTGGATGACTTCTGCGGACATGGTTTTTCAAATAATCATTCCTTACAATTTTTCCGCAAATGTTGCAAGCAATTTTGTTGGTTCCTGCACAGGATTGAATATGACGAATCCAATGCTTCTTGCTAGTGTAGAATGTTGACATCTTGTCGCAATGTAGAAAAGAAGTCGGCTCAACTTCCTGCCAAGGTACCCGTGTTTTCTTGACGCCGGAAGACGACTTTGGTGTCTTCACAGGCGGTACTTCAGAAGTGCTTGAAACTTGGTGAACTGCAGCAGTAGTAGCAATAATAGCAGGACTTGGTGTGGGGCTTGTAGCGACAACCTCCTCTGTTGTAGTGGTAGCTTCAACACCGCCATTGGTTCCACTGTTGTCATTAAATGTATCGTCTGCGTCCTGGAAGTATTTAAAAAAATTCACTTAATTTACTTACCATGTTGTAATCATCGTGGCATTCTTCATCAACATTCAGTCCTAAAGCTGCATCAATAATACGATCCGCACCTTCATTGTCACCCTTTTCCCAGCATTCACTGATGATTCCAAGCTTGCACATTACTTCAGGTTTCATTGAAAAAATTTATGGTCTAAGGATGATTCGCCTTTCTCCGTATATTGTGTTCCAGTACAGGGATTCCTCTGCCAATTCGCGAGGAATCCATGAATATCACGGGGCCGAGTTCACGTACAACCAATCCTTACCATCTTAATGTTGGCAGCCAAAATTTTCAAAATTCCACCTGCAAGTAGACCAACGTTGTCATCGTCCAATGTTTTCTTCACTTTTGGAGGTGGGACTTTACACAGTTCATGTGTAACGGGGTCCGGCAACATCATTGTTCCATTGACATAATCAGCGTACCTTTAAAAAACCGCAAAATAAATAATAAATTTATTTTAAAGAAAAAACTATGAAGCTAAGCTTTTTTATATAAGATTTTTTTATATAAAACTTACTTTTCCGGTTGCAGAGCCCAAACGAACCATTCCATTGAGTAATTAGGATGTTCCTTTGCTTTTTCTGGACAACTGATTGCAAGAAAGCCGAACGGAAGTGAATCAGGGAGGGTGAAATTTTTAGCCTCAGCTACGTTATCCGATGCGTTGAAACCCCAGTGGTAACACCTGGGGGTAATAGGACGATGTCCTCAGCCCTTTGCGTGATATGAAATAAAGAAGATTTAAAAAAATTGTTAAAAAAATCTACATGACCAATATATATTTTTTTAACACCGATTGATTATTTTATTACGGCACCTTCGACACGACGTAACCGTGTTTGGCAACAACATCAGGGTGGAGAAGGTGTCCCTTGTGCCGTAGTATGCAGGGGCAGTCGCGACAAATCTTACAAATGTTAGATTTCAAATCCATTTCCATCGCCTTCTCAAAATTGCGAGCATCAGTCACCTCAAGCACATACCTGAAACAAATTACACAAACACATTAAATATATATTTAAAATATATAATTCTATATATAAATAGTTTTTTTAAAATAAAAATTCTCACCAAATTTTCGGGTTGCCTTTGTGGAGGTAGTTAATTGACCACGCTTCGTTGTCTTCTACGTGTGGAGGAAATGGGGCGAACTTTTGACCGACATACAACATCGGGGTGGTCACTCCAGAAACCGTCTCCGAATATTGATGGGTAACTTGTGGAAGAATATTTGGAAACCGTATCATATTGAACTTGTCTGATCTGTGGTCATACAGGGATCCTTCGTTATCGGATCCATAGAGAGCCAGAAACTTGTTGTACTCGTACGATCCCTCTTCTTCTTCCTTCTTACTTTCCAGACGCACCATGACTCGACTATTGTTGAGTTTTTTGAAGAAAAAATTATTTTTTCCGGTGCCTTTACCCCTACTAGATCCTGGTTTTGGAAACGTAGGCTTTCTTTTACGTTTCTTCTTCTCAAAGTCTTCATCCTCCGTTACTCCATCGTCCTCTGGTTCATCTTCCTTGTCATCGTTGTACTGTGCATCATGAGAATAATCTTCAGCTACATTCCAAAATTCTGCTTCAACAGCTGCAACTTCTTCATCTGTATCCCTGAAAAGACAACAAAGAGAAAAACAAACCAACAATTAATTTATTACTTATATTATAGATGAAATCAATTAAGAAGTTTTTTTAAAAAGAAATACACTTACACGACTACATTCAATTCGGTTGAAATCAGTTTGTTGACTCTCATTTTTTCAATCTTCTCTCCTTTTCCATTCCAGTAATCATACTCATATCTTTTGAGTTCGTAGTAGCCTTTCTTAATGTACTTGACATTATAAGAGTACGCTTTAACTTCGCCTTCTAACAGTTTCTTCAACTTTTCTTCACTTGTGGGCTGATAAGATGATGGTGGCCGCAATAACATAGCTTGCTTGTCCAGTCTCAGTAGTGGATCCTTTCTCAACTTTTCTACGGTTGCTACAAAATCAACTGCCAAGTCATCTTCTTTCAAAAAATACGGTTCAATTTTCCTTAACTCATTGTAATAATTCGCAGGAAACTGATTACTTTCTGTAGAACCCCCCATGTTTTTAAAAAAATTATCAAGTGATAATTTGCCCTACTAAACACAACACAATTTAAAAAAAACACAATTAACTCAAACAACACAATTAACTCAAACAACACAATTAACTAAAACAACACAATTGGAAACAATGAAAAGGATGAAATTTTTTTAAACACACTTTCTCCTCAGTGCACTTGTTCAAAACACTTTTTCTTCAAAACACTTCCTCTTCACTCAACATCAACGAGAAACGAAAATGTACATTGCACAATGCACTCTCAGCTCATCATCTGTTGTGTACGGTGTGTTGTTGTGAGAAAAGATGCTCTACAAGCTTAACAAGCATACTTCGCACAGAAAAGGTGGGGTAATGTGAACACAAAGCACTAGTGCATACGTGTGTACATGCTAATACGAAAAGTATAAAATTAGCAATGATCCCATACAGATCATTGCTATTTTCTTATTGACTATGACTGATGACTTGAGGTAAAAAAATGCATTTACTGATCTGTTAAAAATTATATTTTAAAAAAAATCCAATTTTATAATATTTTACCTAATGATTCTTCATTTAATTAATTTTATTATTTAATATGCATAGTTGATTAGCGTTTTTGGTCTGAAATTATAAATGGACCCTAAAAATAAAAGTGGACCCTAACGGACCCTAACGGACCTTAACCGGACCCTAAAAATAAAAGTGGACCCTAACGGACCCTAACGGACCCTAACCGGACCCTAACGGACCCTAACGGACCCTAACCGGACCCTAACGGACCCTAACGGACCCTAAAAATAAAAGTGGACCCTAACGGACCCTAACCGGACCCTAACGGACCCTAAAAATAAAAGTGGACCCTAACGGACCCTAAAAATTATACTTGGCACACAGCTAGGTGGGGCAATGTGAACAAGTACTACTGATGGTAAGCTGATTACATGCTAATACTATAAGTATAAAGTTAGCAATGATCTCTATCGGATCATTGCTATTTTTCGACATGGCTTATACATTTGCACACTTACGATAAAATATAACATTCATGACTACCTAATTACATTTCGATTAAAAAACATTACAAATTCAATGTTCAACGAGTTTTCTTAACATAGCGTATTTTAAAAACAATTTCATTACATTAATGACCAGGATTAAAAATCAATAAAAATTCCAACTACAAATGTACGTAGATGGTTAAAAGAATACCGAAATCTCGTTAAAAAAATTAAACATCCCAAAAACGAATGTAAGACGTATAGTTAAAATCTTCCTCCTCTTCCAATGGCTGAGATGAATTTTCTTCTTTTTCGTTGCCCTGATCTTCCTTCTTATTCTCAGGTTCACACTGCTTCTTAGCTACCTTGTTGCCGTGATCCTTGTCTTGCTCATCAGTAGCCTCTACAACAGCTGTTTGATGGTGTCCTCCAATCCCGTCTACACTTTTATTTGCGCCATCATGTCGTACATTTTTTTCAACATCCACCAATGCATCTGTCGCTTGGGGTTCACCTTTTTCTTTAAAAAAACCACAAACATTAATGTCTCCAATAATTTATTGTTATGATATGAATTATGTACCTAATATAACTTGTAATTACCTTTCAAAGTTGCTACACTCTTCACATTCCGTACAGATGCGATAAGAAGAGCTCTCTCTTTTAAATAATCTTCCTTCATGTTGTCGCCTCTGTACATCTCTCCTTTGAAGATGTGAAGGTCGGTGACCGCGCAAAATTTCTTGGCAGAAAGTTTTACAAGTTGTAAGTCGAAGAATTTTTGGGCCAACACAGATTTTTTGTCCGTACCTTCCGGTAGCTTACATCTCTTCGCCCTTTCCATTAGATCCATATTTTCATGCAGTAGGGCGGCATTCATCCTGCCGTCTTTAAAAGATGCACCTGCAAAATATCAGAACATTTATTTGGATTTAATTTCTTAAATAAAAAGTCCCAGCAGATTTTGTAATGTTCTTTTGCACTTACGTTCTTCCTCTGTCATTCCTTCAATCTTGATAACCTTAATGAGCTTGCCATTCAACGACCTCACATTAAGCATATCATGCGCACGTTTGAGTCTGTTGAGTTAACAATTATACAGTATTACACAAAGTTAGCATGCAAGTAACAAACATATAGTAAAATGCATATAAAATTTTATGTTTTAACTTACTGTGCGTCATATGGGTAATAGTCCACAGGTTGGACGGTAATAACGATGCAGTTGTGCCTCAGATAACACTCAACGTCAGTCACAACCCTAAAATGTATTAACCCCATAACCGCCTCCAAAATGTACACACCTGCAACTCCTAGGACAACATAGCGATTGTTCTTCAGTTTAGTATCCCATAACGGATTCCCTTTAGAAATGGCCTTCACTTTAACTTGGTGCTCCCATGTAACGAGATGCTCAACGTACTCTCTGTAGAGAACGTTAATTTTTTTCTCTGGCTTCAAATCACCTGTTGCTCCATTACCTCCAACCGAGGTGCCTGGCATCATGTCTTCCTTTTCACACAAGGAGCAGGTGAAAATCAACATCTTTCAGCTAATCAAGTAAACCAACTTACATTAAAAAATTATCTAAATGGCAGTCACAAGATTTAAACACTAATTGAAAAAACGTAATCAATACAGTAATTTCTAATTGGAACCATATATTTAACTAAAATAGTTTAAGTTATATATATAATTTTAAAAAAATCCCGAACAAAAAATAAAAATTACAACAACACCTACGAGCTCAATCCAATACTAAAACTATAAACAAGCAATTGATTAAATTGACATGATGCCGCAAAACTTAAATTTCCCACAAAGCAAAAAAATCAATCTATGCAGTCTCACTTCACCCAAACCAAACCATATGGTGTAGAGAAATGCGTTCAATGTCATGTAGTCTCAGTTTTCCCAATGCGTACCATGATCCACGCTTTTCTTAACGATTCAAACCTAACCTATCCTAACCTAACCTGAAATTAATATAAAATCTTTATTTGTGCATAATTTAAAAAAAATGTTTTTCTTCAAAATCCTAAAAACATCATTAATAATAATACATGATGGGGACCCTTCCCTACAATCGTGCTAACTTTCTTGAATTCACCCTTTCGATAGCAAGAAATAAATTATATGAATTCATAAACAACAAACTTCAAAAATTCCTTTAACTTTCAGAACTTTATTAGTGCCTTATCGGTACGTTGATAAGTCACTTCTCAATAGCAATCATCTAGCTCAGATGTTGCTTTGTCAAACTCAGTTGACCAAGAGGATCACTTTACAAAATTTGCGGTGGTATTTATACTACTCCAAATAATATCCAAAATTATTGGAAGACAAAGACAGGAAGTGAAAGCTCTAAAAATAGCTTTCATCAAGAAGAAAACAATACAAATACCATAAACCAACGTATTAGCATAAAACTGAACCTTGAACTTTGGACATAAATTCATGACAAAAAAAGAGATAACAAACATATTCAAATCATAATTTACAAATGAAAATAAGTAAACCACAAGCCGTGAATACATTTCTCCATTCACTTATTCTTTTAAAAAAACTATCTTATGATGCTTAATCAAATAAAGATTTATGGACCTTGTTCGGCTTTCGGTATACAGTAATAAACGTTCTCAATAAAGTAAGTACACAGGGGCAATGAGAGACTGATTCTTTTTTCACATGTTCTTCCTGGTCTAACGTTTTGTCGTTTTCTCGTTAAAGTGATCCGTGTTCGTCATGTTCTGTTTGGACGTGTTTTGTCTTGTCATACGTTTTGCCATTCAACCGCCGACTGATTTGACTATATGCTCTAATTAGTGTACTATTGTGCGTGAAATCTTTTGTCATTGTGTCCTTAATTTCAATTTTTTTTGAAGCAATTAAATTAAGTGTTTCAATTTTTTAACCACAAAATGGAAGCCAGGGTAAATGAATTACTTGCTCAATTTCCAGATGGAAAAGTTTGCTGTTACACCTGCGCTTACAATGTATGCCATAAGTTATTACGTGTTGATGTGTAATTATTACGTGTAAAAGTTTATATGTTAATTGTTTTTTTAAATAAATTGTTTTCCAGTTTTTCGGAGGGCTACCTGACATTATAAAGGCTTTGGTTTATGTCAATTACCCGGTGGAAACACTTGTTGCTCAAACTCAACCTTCAGAGTTATTCATTGCATTTTACACAATGGGTTTGAGGAATGAGCCGATCGTCAAAAGGACGGCTCGGATTCTAATAAACTGCTACGGACCAAGAGTTGCTGCTCCACTCATTCACCGCAGATATCGACAACGCGACCAACTAGATGTTTACTCCAAAATTGGAAACGAACAGGTTACTATGATGGGGTCCGTACGAATGAGTCAAGTTTTGGAAATTTATAACAACGACCATTCAAACGAAATTGCTGGCAACGTGATCTGCAACCTGAAATCGGACTTTCTGACGCTTATTGATCATCCTGATCACAACGATGATTTACGCGGCCTTAGGCACGACAAGTACATGGTATTTGACAACTTGACAGGCCAAATTGAAGTCGGGAAAATCCGGAGAGAGGCTCCTACAACAAGAGTGTACAACCACGATAACTGGACGGGAATTACTGAGCGAGATAGAGGTCAGCATTGGGTTGACGTTATGAAGAAAACTAAGCGGTATAACCTTAATACTTATTGGGTTAACAAAAGTGCACATAAAGTTTCTTTAAAAAATGGATTTCAAAGGAATTATTTGTTTCTTTTCAGGGTTTCATTGATCATTGTCAAACATTTAAGGGGATGCACGCCCGACTACAAGACTGATGTCGGAAGGTTTTTGGAGATCATCAAAAACATCATAGCGCCATTGGATTTCTTTATTGTTGTCTTTGAAATTAGCTACAACGACTTCAATTCGGTCAAAATGAAAAAGACTGCACGTGTACGAAGCAACACAGAAGTTGACGCGGAAGACAAGTCCAGAATTGTCTGGTAATTTAAATTTAAAAAATACACTAACCTACTATTTTTATCTGTAGCTAATACTATTCTTATCTGTAGCTAATTTATGCATGGTTTTTTTAAATGTTTTGTAAAGGTTGGACACCTCTGCTGTCACCAAACGTATTGGCTTGCCTGAGGACAACAAGACGAAGAATCTTACTGTGCGAAACTTTACTGATGGATGTGTTTAGAATTTAATGATTTCAATAAGATTTTTTAAAAAATTATGCTAAATGTTGGTTTTGTTTTTATCAGTGAAGCTATACATGAAAGTTTTACGGGTAAATAAAATTGTTTTAAAAAGATATGATTATGATGTGAATACGTACATACCTAACTTCACGAGTCCTAATTCACCCCACTCATGTTGATCACCCCGATGTGTACCTAACCCTAATCATTTATGGTTTCTTAGGATATACAAGTAGTAATTTTTTTCAAATTGCAATTACGAAGATTTCAAAAGTATCATCATAGATTCAATTGCATCAATCATTGTTATCATTCTTCAGGCTTAGTCAACTTATTTACAAGATTGTATTTTTTCAAAACGATTTGTTCCATTAAGCTAAATGCGTTCCAAAATGACAACAAGCAGACGATGTGAAGATTACCTTTATATTTTACATCAAGTTCCAGCAGATGGGTAATTGTAAACATGCTAACTTCTAAATATTTAGTTGGATCTTTTGTTAATTCGTTTTTGTTTGAAGAAATTGCGTTTTCCACGCAATTGCTGCTGGTTTGGAGGACAATTCTTCCAGGTATATGGACTTCAGTCATACTGGACAATTAGCCAGGCAAGGCAATGATAAGGCAACATGTCCAGAAGTACGTAAAAGAACATGAAGAAAACTACAAGATGTTTACCGTAGATGGTGCAACTGGTGACAACGAGTGTCCAACTGAAAATAGTAATAAAAAATATAACACTTCATTACGAGAAGGCTTGTTTGAACATGAATACTTGAAAAACTAAACTCTAATGGTTATAATTTTTTTAGTACACCGAATTGGTGAAAACGGTGTCTATGGAGGTGAGTTGTCTGTCAGTGCTGCTTCGAAAGTGTATCAGAGGACCATCATTGTTTTTCAACGAGACGGGCCAACAAGAGAATATTTAATCGCCAATGATAACCGGCAACCAATCATGTTGTTATTCGACAACTATGGACATTACAACTTGGTCGAACCATCCACCAAAGGGTTTCCTCTTGACTTGCTGAGAAAAAAAGTAGATCCACATGCGTATCAAATTGCTTATCAAGATCTCGTTCACATTTTACTTCATGAGCTCAGTATGGGAATCAAATATGGATATAGGTATACAATATTACTTATGCAACCAGTCTACTAATTATATGATTTCATTTAAATAAATTATTATTGCAACTTGGTCATCTAAGCATATACGAGGCCTTCTCGTTGGCAAAAACGAACGACATTAACTCAGCTGAAGAGGTGAAGGAAAAATTGAAGACTTATGCAACGAACAACAAGGTAACCATTCGGGATTCCTTTCTGCCCGAGTTCTCCAGAGAATTGGCACCATTTTATGATGAACCGATTATTGCCGAAGCAATTGATTTACAAGGTAAGTTCATGTGTAGTTATTTATGAAAGTAGTTTTAGTATTAATTTTTTTAAACAAGCATCTGTATTAATACTTCAACCTTTTTTCATAATTGCAAGTTCAAACAATTGTTGAAAATCCTGACGTGTCCCAGCCCATTGTTGTAATGGCCTTGTTCTCGTTGTGTTACAAAATGAGTATCAAATTGACTGAATCTCTCGATATTGACTTTGGATATCGCTATCCCCCAAGTTTCATAATGGTCCAATGGCTAGGATAACTGTTCCAGGTTTTTAGAACCGGGTTGTTTTTATGAGTGTGACAGATATATTTTTACTAATCAATACCTCATAAGTTAAATTAATATGATGCTAACAAGACCATTTCATGAAACGATTAAGTTAATTTGTACTAAAAATAAAACCTTTGCAGAAATGATTTTTAATGCATTGTAATATCTCATAACGTACATCAAGGATGCCTTTCATGAAATCATTTTAGCGTAAAGTTCAAATTAATATCATGTGCATTGTGTTTGTAAACAAACGCTTTGATCTTTCAACAGTACTACATTTTGTCATTAGTTTGAAGTGTTCCACTATTTACTTTCTGTGACAATTTTTTTAAATAACATATACAGCATTTCAGATGTCAAGTTGTGTAATTTTTTTCAAAAACTTCAACTATAAATCATTTCAATTTTCAGTAAAGTGTTATCAACAAGGTAAATTATCATTGGGTTTATTATTACTAAATTCCTTACATTAATGGGTGTACTTTCATTATATATAGTGATATAAGTTGCACATTTTTTAAATATCGACATGGCATGTATATCTGAACTTTAGGAATCTCCCAAACGGAATAACCCAATCCACACCATACATCTGAGGCCTTCAAAACTAGGTCGTTTCAATCCAGGTGCGATAAGTCATTCTACGCAAATGCACACACCGGCCCCGCAACGCAATCAGGAACAACCAACATCTTCCTCGTCACGTATTCCACACCAGGAAGAAGGAACTGAGGAAGAAGGAAGTCAAGCTATAGGATTATCTCAATACTGGCCAGCATGCGATCTTGACAAGTTGATGTTCTTGTATGAAATTTGGGGGCTAACAATCAACAAGGATAATGCAGAGTTTAGTCAGAGTGAATCTAATGAACCAGACATGAAAACTCTGGAGAAAGTATCAAGCTTCTTCCTTGGAACCTACGATTCAACCAGCCTGAAAGATGTTGTTGATTTTTTAAAAGAAAAGCCCCGAGAACTGATTGGCAACTTCGTGGTCGGAATGATGATTGTGGAATATTGCATGAAGGCGGTAGGGGCGACTAAACAACTGGACTATGAAGTTATACTTCAATTTTGGAAATCTTGCCACGACCAACACTTGGAAGTTACTGGCTTTGTGACCTTAATCGCTTCGTACGTCATGCAGCTTGCTTTGCATCAGGACAAGAAACGAGTAATTAAACTAGCCTCAATCCCAAGTCCTATTCTCAAGAATATACAGGTGGTTCCAGGCATCATGGCGGACTCGATGAAAAATATCCTGGGTGAAATGTTAGACTGTTTGTTACAGTTTATTGATGAGGATATTTCTTCAAAAAAAGCAAAATGCTTTAACAAGATAATTGGTGACAACAAGAAACCGAAAATTTGGAATAAGATTGCCTCGATTGCCGTGTTTAAGCGTACAAGTAATTGTACAGGATCGCTTACTGATGTTATTGTCGGCGAAGATTTAAAATGTCACATCTCAACAACTCTGTTCCTAACTGTTGAAGTCGGCAAGAAACCAGTCGTGCTTCATCTCCACAAGGCGATCGTCAAACTCTACGGGACAGGAACTCCATCATCAATTAACACCAAGATTGATGCCTCTCAAAATGATGTTTACTTGCTCGTCGACCTCCTCTACAAGAACAACTTGCCAGAAGATTGGATTCCTACTAATGTGACTATAGCCGTCCTTGAAATGGCCAAGCAAATTAAAATTACTGACATGTGGAAGTTTTTTTTCAACGCAAATTCATATCAAGAAGTTTGGGACCGTTTTGACAACAAGCAACACGTCATTCTTGTAAACATTCCGATCAGCATGAAAATTCAAGATTTCTTTCAACAACTCCAAACTCAAGTACAAGCTTTCTTCAAAAAAACCGACAACAGAAAGGAACTCATGAAGTACTTGTCGCTTGATCAAGTTACATTCCTCTTCTCTCTACCTGAGATAACAAAGGGTCTTGACATTTTGGAGCAAAACATCATTCTAATTCATTGGGCTCATGCTGCTTGTGGAATGAGAATGGAAGACGAGGTCAAGGTCATCTACACAGACGATGTTGAAGAAAAGTATATCCAGGTAATGTGTCTACTCAACCCCACGGAAATGGATGACAACCTCCGGAAGAAAATCGTACAGCAAAAGTACTACCCAATGGACTTGATCTATGAACAATTCAAACTGTAAATAAAGTGTAAAAAATTACAAATGATACCCTTGAATGAGTAATTCAACTGTTTGTTTTCAAATAAAAATAATTGTGCTGTAAACAAATTTCTAATTGTCTGATCCTAACTAATTCAAGCCGGGGTCTTTTTGGACTTGGGGACGGGGTTCTCCTTCGTTATCTCCTCTCTCTTCCTCGGAATCCTCCTCATCCTTGTCTGAATCTTGTTGTACCTGCCTTTGTGATTCTGGTTCAAATGCATCTCATAACTTTAATGTAAAGCATTTCAACTTCTTCCGCTGACAAGGTCTTTTCTTCAACCGCATTAAAAATAACGGCGATTTCCTCCCATGCCTCCTTTTTATCGGTTACAAACGTTTCTCTGCGTATTCCGTCATATCCGGGGAAAACAATGTGAAATCGATCATTCACTGCCTGAATAAGTGTGTCAATTTCTTGTTGAGTAAAAACTGGGCGTTTGGTTGGCTTAATTTGTGACATCTTGAAATTGCTGATTTGGTTTACAAGATCTCAACATATTCATGGCCGTCACACTTGTGGATAAATTAAAATTCCGTAACTTATGACTTTATTGTTTGGTTAATAAAGGATTATGAAGAATGATTAATTGCATATAAAATGGTTTTGTATTGAATGTTATGAAAAAACTAACTTGTCTGCTCTAATTAATTGATTAATTAATTATGTGGAATTGAATAAAAGATGAGTTTTTCTTCAAGACGCATATAGCGACCCTAATAATCCACCAAAGACGGACCTCTCTGGACGCCTAAAGTCCTCGATATTATACTTGGCACAGAGCTAGTTCGGGTAATGTGAACAACAAGTACTAGTGCATAAGTGTGTTATGATGATGCAGACTAAAATTAGTAATGGGTCTGCATCGCTATTTTATAGGGACTGGAGTAGATTAAAGTTTTTATGAAAATAATAATATGAGGAGTCAGTATGACTATTTAATAATACGACTTGTGTAGTAATATGAGTAGTAACAAACACTTCATACTTATTCGATTACATATATGAATTTAATAATTAGAAATTTGTATACAGCACAATTAGTTTTATTTGAAAACAAACAGTTTAATAATTAGTTTTTAGTTAAAATATTCATTTTATATTATTTACACTGTTTTTAAAATGTTACTTAGTTCTTGAAATGCTTGTAAATCCTACTCACTGGGTAGTACTTTTGTTGTATAATTGGTTTGCGGATGTATTCGTCAATTCCTAAGGCATCGGCAACGTTGAGGAAGGAGATGACTTTGATAAACTCGCCCCGCTCGTCTTCCATCACTTTCCACCCACTTGTTATATTGTCCCAATGATTTGGAATGCTGTTCTTGTCCAAAATGGTTATACCCTTTGCTCTGGCAATCTGGTTTAGGAGAAATGTAACTTCAACCAACGATAATTTTTTCATAGTTTTCCTGATGTTCTGGTTTCTCTTGAAAAAAGTCTTCAATTGAGGTTCGAGTATTTTGAAGAAAACAGTTTGATTCTTATTGCAATCCGAACAAGAATGAGGCGCTTTTTGTCGTCGTAACCTTCCCAAAGGGCTTGATAAGAATTCTTGTTGTTAAAAAATGTCCACCACCACACGCCTGTGCATTTAAATTCCCTGGCCTCTTCAAAGATTCCAGCAGCCATATTTGTAAGAATTCGGTCAACTGGCAAACTGAAAGGGGTAGGATAATGCCAAGTTTAGCCGTTGTGGATTTTTTGAACAAGACAAGCTAGCGCTAGAGAAAGTATCAAGCTTTATCATTGCATTTAAAAATTCAAACAGCTACAAGGATTCGTCAGAAAATGGAATCAGACGCTGTTAAAACACAACAAGAATTTGTACAACAAAGACATTGCAATAATTGAGATGGCGTCTAAGCCAGCGCCAATATTAATTGACTTATCAAAACTTGAATATTTTTAAAAACCAAAAAATAATAATCAAGAGATTATTGTTTGCCTTTTTTCTTCAAGTCGCATTTAGCCACCCCAGTGGACCCTTAGTGGACCCCAGAAATTATACTTGAAACCCCAGGTACCCCGAAAATCGTACTTGACACAAGGTCATTTATGAATTAAATTAATCAAAAAGTAAAAATTAAACCATTTTCTGGAAGTAATTGAATAATTGTTATGTAGAAATATATAAAATTGGATTAAAAAAAAAATTTATAAGAGATCAGTAAATGCATTTTTTTAACCTCAAGTCATCAGTCATAGTGAATAAGAAAATAGCAATGATCTGATAGAGATCATTGCTAATTTTATACTTATAGTATTAGCATGAATAGCATGTAATCAGCTTACCATCAGTACTTCTTGTTCACATTGCCCCACCTAGCTGTGTGCCAAGCATAATTTTTAGGGTCCGTTAGGGTCCACTTTTTATTTTTAGGGTCCGTTAGGGTCCACTTTTTATTTTTAGGGTCCACTTATAATTTCTAGGGTCCACTTTTTATTTCTAGGGTCGACTAGGGTCCACTAGGATGCTTAGATGCTAATTGAAGAAGGCATACAAAGAGATGTCTTGATTTTTTTTAAATAATAGAAATTCATTTTTATTTAATTCCACATAATAATTAATCAATTAATTTTACAAAAGTTAATTATTCATATATTATATCTTCTTTTTTTAATCCAAACACACACATTTATAAGTCATCACATCTACCTAATACAAGCTTTGGACCTTTAAGTATATATTTTTTTAAATTCAAATTTACATCTTATTTAATTCCACATAATCAATTAATCAATTTATGTTACAAAAGTTAATTATTTCAAAAAAATTCAATACACAAGCATATTATATGCAATTACTTCCATCTCACTAATCCGAGTGTTGGCTCTTTAGGACTTAGGGGACGTGGTTCTTGTTTCCTCTCTTGTTGTTGTTCCTTCTTTTTCTCTACTACTCCAAGTCGTAGCCTTTTTGGACTTGTGGGACAGGGTTCTCCTTCGTTATCTTCTTTCTCTTCCTCTGAATCTTCTTCTTCTTCTGAATCATCATCTTCTGTCTCTTCTTCCTCATCCTCTTCATCTTTCTCTCCTTCTGAATCCTCTTCATCTTTCTCTCCTTCTGAATCCTCTTCATCTTTCTCTCCTTCTGAATCCTCTTCATCTTTCTCTCCTTCGGAATCCTCTTCATCTTTCTCTCCTTCTGAATCCTCTTCATCTTTCTCTTCCTCGATATCTGCTTTCTCGTCCTCTGAATCATCATCTTCTTCAGAAACCTCTTCATCCTCTTTGTCTTCTTTCACGTCCTCGGAATCCTCTTCATCTTCATCTGAATCTTCCTCATAGACTTCTTCTACCTGCCTTGGTGATTCTGGTCCGTCTGGTGACTCTGGTTCCGCCTTGCAAAATTCTGTATGTAGTACACATATAATCTTTGAATGGAAAGGTCGTCCACATTTGTAGCAGAAATGCTTTGGTAGCTTGTCATTGAACCTCCATGGCTCAAGGTTATCGTAGTATTTCGGATTTGTAGGGAAAGTCGTCCTAACCTTCGTCACTTTTTTCTTCATGTTGAGCAATGCGTTGTGTTTCTTCCTGAAATACTTTGTCGCCGAGTCCATGTGGAAATGAAGCTCATCTTCTGACGCACAAACAGCGTGACAGCTCTGGCACTGGATACTTGTTGGGGGAACTTGTAATACTGGGGACGCTTCTTTCGATAAGTCAATCAGTACTGGAGCCGCCTTTGACACTACTTCAATCAAACTAATGTCTTCATTGTAGAGATTCGTGTTGTAAAACTCCAACGCGTCCTTGTTGTCTTTTAACAGCTCCGGAATCCACTTTCTAAACAATCCTCTCGCAATACTGAATTCTCTCTCAATCTCGTCACAGTAATCCTGTTGTCTAACAAGCTTCTTGTTAACATTCATGTCGAGAATTAGCCTAGTAAACAACCTATGCTTTAGACCAGTCGTAAGATTAATATGCAATGGTTTCTCTCTACGCCTGGGGAAAAAGTCTCCTTCTTGTTGCCTTCGTTCTTCTATCCTTGTAACTCCATACTTTCGCTCACAAGATATACCATGAACAACTTGAATCGTTGAACAATGAAACGGGTATAGGCACACATGACATCTGTGCTTTGGCTTTAGGCCCTTGAACTCTAGCTTTTTCGGATCCAAATCTCGAACACGTTGTCTCTCATCCATCAAGGCTTCTACACAAATCAATATAAATTCATCCGTAAATGAAGGATATATTTTCTTTAAAAAAACAATTTGTGGATGTACATCCATACCTTTCTTGTCTGAATCGACTGTGAAACCATCAAGATCCTCAAGTCCAACCTTGTGTAGTAGGCAGGGATGTTCCAACTCTTGGTGTAAACTGAGTAAGACTTGGGTGGGGAAGCTAACCTCACACGAAGCGCATTTAAAGTCACACGGGATATCCTTGAAGAGCCTCGAGTGCAGCAACTCGTACTGAATGTGGTATGCAACTGTTTTGCGATAAAATCTGTGGCAACATACGTCGCAGCTATATGAAGTTAACTTTCCTGTTGGTTTGCACTTGATTGCATGCTCCAGTACGTTGAGGGGATCATTGCCTTCCCATGAGCTGCACAACAAACACTTGTAGCCAATAGAACGCTTGGGACAAAAAGATCTGATATGGTCCAGGTATAAAGTTTTTTCATGAAAAACTTCAACACAGTGGTCACACTTGTAGTCATTCCTCCTCGGGCATCGGCTTTGATGGAGCAATAATACTGAATATCTTTTGAAGAAGGCAAGTCCGCAATAGGCACACTTTCCTTTACCGAGCTTAACAGGTGGTCGCCGTTTAAGGTAACCTATTGTAAGAGAATGACGTGTGTAATGGATAAATGGAGCATCTTTATTACTTTCTCTTTTACAAACATGATAAATGAATAACGCAGATATACTAACCTTTTAGTTCTTGTTGATGAATCAACCGGACATGTTTTTTCATGCAGTACTTGTCGAAAAAAGTCTTGTTGCATAATTCACAAGGAACTGATTCATATTTCGTACTCTTGCTGGGCGGAACTGAAATGCCAAGAAAACATGACATTACTTCAATAGTATTTTTTTTTAAACTTAGTGGGTGCCATGAATCAGTTTTTGAAAATGACTTATCACACGTACACGTACTTTGACACGTACATTCTAAACTAAAACTGAAGCTACCACCTTATAGAATACAGTTAAATGGACATTTATGCGATAAATCATTTTCAAAAACTGATTCATGGCACCCACTAAGTAGCTTTTTTTGAAATATGACGTCAACTGAAAAATCCTAACGGGGTACATTGTGATGCTGTAATAGTGCGTGAAGGCAGATATACGAACCTGTTGGTGACTGTCCATGGAAATATCGCATGTGTCTTGCCATGGACTTCCGGGAGTTGAAAGTCATCTCACATAGTTCACAGGGCACCGGTTTGCGTTGCTCCTGCTGAACTGAAATGTCAAGGAAAAAATTAGATCAAATTAATTGCCTAATAAAATAAAATGTTTTTTAATTTAGATCCACAAACCTTTCGGAAGCACTTTATGGATATCTCGCATATGTTTTAACATGGCTGTCCGATTGAGCAAAGGCTTGTTGCATACTTCACAGGGCACCAATTTGCTTTTCGTCTTCTTAGGCTTAACTGTAATGTTAGTAAAACAAGAAACGAGTTAAATTCCCTAATCAAATCAAGTGTATTTTTTTAACAGATCTACAAACCTCTCGGTAATTGGTTATGGATTGTCAACAAGTGTCTTATCATGGAGGCCCGTAAGTTGAAAGTCATCTCACATTGTTCACAGGTCACAGATTTGAGTTTATTTTTAAACTCACCAGGCTGACAAGTAACCAATTCGTTTTTCTTCTTCTTCCTGGCGTCACTTGGCATAGCTGCAATTTCAAAAAAATACAAGGAAATGGTTAAGTTGTTAAACTATAACGTTTTTTAAAGCAGATCAACGCACCATGTAGCAAGTCCTTATGGAATCGTCGCATGTGTTTTTTTAACCCGTCGCGATAGGTGTAAGCCTTCTCACAAAACTCACATGAAAACGATTTCCCTTCTTTCTTCTTGTTGAGTTCACCATGCTCACTAGACACAGCTACATCTTGTAGGTCAACTGGCTCACTATAATCAGCTCCGTTCAGAGGGTCAACCGGCTCACTAGAATCAGCTCCGTTCTGAGGGTCAACTGGCTCACTAGAATCAGCTACATCTTGTAGGTCAACTGGCTCACAAGAATCAGCTCCGTTCTGAGGGTCAACTGGCTCACTAGAATCAGCTCCGTTCTGAAGGTCATCTGGCTCAGCTGCAATTTCAGGAGTACAAGAAATTAGTTAAATTGTTAAACTATAACGTATTTTTTTAAAGCAGCTCAACGCACCATACAGAATCTCCTTATGCAGCCGTTGCATATGTTTACGCAAGATGGTGTTGCTGCTTAAAGTAACGGAGCAATACTTACAAGCAATCGATACCTTTTTCTTAGGAAGTCGACCTGAAATGTCAGTAAAACAAGACATGACTTCAACTTCCTAATCATATCAAAATTTAACTACTAAAAATTAGATCTACAAACCATTATGAATATGCCT
>JAQFZH010001461.1:0-21167 GCA_034695485.1 Entomobrya nivalis
TCTTGCATTTTTATGCGCATTATTCATTTTCTTTTCATTCATTTTGGATATTTTTTCTTGGAAATTTTCCTAAAAACAAATAATCAATCAAGTTTAATGTAGAAAGTGTGCAGCAGAGATATGAAATCACATGTAGATTGCAGATGTGAAGCTAAATATATTTATATTATGGGGTGACGTGAGATCAAGATCATTTTCAATCTTGGCCATGTGCAGCTTAAACAAATGATTATGATGACGAAAGTTATCAAAGAAAAACAACAGGAAAGACGTCACTCTCTTCTTTGAAGTCATTCTTTTCTTTCAGATCATCAGTTTTCTTGACTGTTAAGGTTTTTGGCTAGTGGAAAAGGTTGTGGGTGGCGATATCTCCAAGTAAGACAGTAGGACAAGAAAAAATATACTGTGTAATTTTTTGTTGAAGCAATAAACTGTTACTAATGAATTGGTTCATTTAATTTTTTATAGGAATAGACCATTAAGTAGTTAACCCTTTTTTGCACACGGCCGTCCGCAATATAATTATTCGACATGTCAGGTCAAATTGAAAACATGGGTTGTTGTAGTCTATGCGGCTATCTGTTTTCTATTAACACAATTTCATTTTATGAAGGAATAGTAAAAAAGCTGATTGTAATTTAGTCATAATATATGAAGCGGTGATAATGGATATGTATGCATTTCGTGATGAATTTATGCCAGTTTTCTTAAAAGTGTTTGTGTAAATAAAGTGTAAATAAATATAAAAAACTGAGAAACGAATGGATTCAGGCCAAGTTCGGGCCATGGCCAGAAAAATCATGTTTCAAACTGCTCTAGTAATAAAAACCCTCATCACGACCGACAAGATGATGATGAGTCCTGAGAGGGCCAATATACTGAATTTAATATTATGAAAACGTAGTAAAAAAAAGTTTCATAAAGTCTCTGATTTTACAATTTATGTAGGTACATTAGGTACACATAAATAATGTGTGTAAGTGGCCAAGTTATAGCATTTGAAAATGAAAATGTTTTATGGAACATAGTGCCATCATGACATGAAACACAACTTTATTGGCATTCATAAACGAAGTAAAAATGCATGTTTTCAGATAATATGTCACTTTCCCTGCGTGTATCCTATAAAGTTCATATCATTCGGAACGAACGAACATCCCACGCATTTATACTAAAAGCCCACTGCACCCTGCACCATTCATTTTTTGCAAATTAGTTAGCGTCAGTATGTGTGTGTGTACTCTTGGAGAAATATGCGTTGGTGGAATATTATGATCATGATCAGTTGTGACTGTGAACGAAATGGAAACTTATAAACAGAAGATGAACCCTATAGAATGTTTTTCTACTTTTTTGGTTGTGGTACAGTGGGCCGGCCCTAATGTAAGTGACCCTTATGAAATATGGCGTCACGCATGCAAACACTGGATGATGGCTAACCAACCGTAAATAACACCATTTGTCAACGTTGCAACGAATTTGAAATGGAAACGTATTTTTGAAGAAAATTTTACCAGTGAAAAAAACAACATGTGTTTTGCAGCTAGACATTTTGGAGCGGGTGTACTGCCTCAAAAACAAAACTTTTGACTTTCTATTTTATTTATAGCTTAATTATTTTATTTTAACCCTTATTCTACTACGACGTTTCTACATTAGGGTTTTTCCTCCACTGTCATGCCACATGGGTTGTCATCCGTTTGAAATGTGAATGAATCAAATAGTCATCATCAGAGAGATAGGCCAGAAGTTTACTTGAGTTGAGACGTAAATAAAATAAATCTTTTAACGAATTTGAATTAGATAACAGAAATTAATTAGAGAGTAAAAAGTATTTGGATTAGTAGTCTGAAATGAGATGTTATGTAGGATAAGGACGATTTCCACATGAAAACTTATCTTCCATTTTGAAATGGTGCATGTTATCTTTTGTTGGTTGTTGTTTTGGGTAATGTGATCTACCGAGGAGAAACATACCTAATTGGAAATCATGCCATGATTTTTTTTACTGCGACACATTTACCTTGAGGGGCGATCAGTTTGATTTGTTGTTGCTTTTCTACTTAAACCATGTAGAATACTTGGAAATAAAAATGGAAAGAGTTTTAGGTTACTTTTTCTTGACAGACATGGATGACTATGCTAAGGACTATATACACGAGAGAGTGATGTGGTGGTGACGGTGACGAGACGATGATGATGACGGGTTTGTGATGAAATTGCGAGAATAGTCTTTTTCTCAAATGGATATTGATACCTAAGTACGCAAAACGTTAAAACGTACAATGGAAAGGCTTTTTAGCAAGTTATCTAGCACACCAAACAAAACAACAGTTTTTAGCATCATGACTGCGATCTGCGATGCAAATGGACAGGACAGAAAGTAAAAACTTGAGTATTGTATGCACAAAAATCTGCAAGTATTTAACAGTTTAACAAAAAATAGTAGGGGCAACTGAAGATACAGAAGATTACAGGCAGGGACGGTTGAGGTGACCTCGTACCGAATACGAAGAAGCTGTGGAAGAAATGATGACTAAAAATAGACTCTCTAGTGTGGCTGTTTGGCACCTTTCCGGGAGTAGTCATATAATCATATAGTCAAATAGTAAAAAAGTAAAGCTGCTGATGAGTTTATACAAATTTTTGCTTGGAGTCCTTCCTTTAGCAAATTTTTTAGCGTCATCCCCACCACCACCACCATCACCACCGCCAATAGTTCTGAAATACGTCTGTAGATACATATACAACATTAGCATACGTACACACGAGGGGAAGTAATTAGTGACTTTGCGTTCCTATCATTATCAGCATGTGTAACACCCAATGTTCGAAACTATGATGATGATGCTAATACTTATTAGTAGCTGTCGCAAGTTGGGCTGCTGGTAAATGCAAAATGTCATGTGTGTACAATGTACAAACATATCTTATTATGGCAATGCGATATACTTGCCATTCGCCATTCATATATGCTTTTTTGATATTGACAAAACGCCTCGCCTGCCTTGGCGTGATAGCGATAGCGTCATCGTCAATAGGTCGGGAAACTATGAGGTCTATATAATGCATGGTGGAGTGTTTTAAGCGTGAATTGCGGATATGACCATAAATATATATATTCCATCCAATCCAGATTATTTTTCAGTTTCAAAGCGAATACAAATTTCAAGCATTTTTTGAAGACTGTGGTTCAAAAATTCGGTTAGTGTGGCTATCAGTTGCTAGAAGACGGTCGAACGATCCAGAGTGAAAATCTTTTTCGTCGAATCCCCCAAACAAGCCTACTCGTGACTAACACATTACCTGTTCCAGTTTAGACTTTTTGCAGGTTTGTGAGAGTACAAAAAATTTATTTTCAGAATACCAAAAATATATAGTCGTTTTTCAACAATTATTGATACAATAGTTCATAACTGTAAAATCGCAAAGAATCAATTTGTTCATAACTGTGATTGTGTGAATTTTTTAAAAATTGGATTTCTATTCAGCAAACTTTTCTGAATAAATCGTATGCGAATCAAAAAACGTCATTTAGGAAACCAATTAGTAGTGTGAATTGATGTGAATTGTTGAAAAACGGTTGTTGGTGATGTCAAGTTTTACTTTGTTTTGTAAAAAAAAATCTAAAATTTTGTTTAATTTTTTGTTTCCCTCAGTTTACTGGTAGGTAAACCTACACTAAAACAAAGTCACAATGTCTAGTGCAAGCTTCCGCCAACATTTCGACATGATCAGCATGCATGAGCCTGTCCAGCGCAAAGCCAAGTTCTGGACCTCATACGTGCGAGCTCTTAAAGGTACTAAAAATCATTTCTCATTCATTACAATTATAATATATCAATTCAAAAGCAAATAGTTCGAAACAAAATTTCCAAAAACGCTCAGGTAATCCCCCAAAACTACTCCAAAAACAATTTCAAATCATTTCCAACATTTTTTCCTGAACTCTTTAAAAAAGAAAAATTCTCACAAATAACTCATGGCTGAAATAGATTATCCCGTTTTTTTTCTTCTTGGCAAATGGCAAATTCCTTTTCTGAAAATGAGCAAGGTGTGTTATTTGCTGCAAAGACATGCCATATATCTTCTTACTTACACCAGCTTCATCTTATCATCTTCAGTTTGTGGGAGATCCCGGCCCGCTTTTTTTCTATAGTATTCCTTTCCATTTCACAATTTTACAAAGTACTCCTTTATTGGCTCAAGAAAGCTTCACATCAGTTATTTGCCAATTGCCTGTGTGAGAGTTTTTACTACATCAGCCAACAAACGTGACGACGCTTTTAGTCAAATCGTTTAAGGAATACACACACACCCAAACCCAAAAAGCCCAACATACAACACACCATACACCATGCCACAGTACTTGAAAATTTGCCAAAGAACATAAATATCTCATGATCCCTGAACATGTTGTTAGACGAGGAGAAAACTATTAGAGATTTTTTTTCCTATCCCTGTAAAAAAATATATACACACACATTATCAGTTCATATTGGAAAAAAACTTGTCGATCCTCTGATAGATTTGCTACATGACTTTGATTTTTTCTTCATCTTTGTGAACTTTTTCACTTCCTGAATAATTTATGGTTGTTTTGCAATCTTTTTTTGCTGCAATTTTTCCGTCTGCGTAGGCACTGAGGACATGCGTGCTGAGGATAGTGCAGTGTCCAGGCGTCGCCCAAGACCATTCTCTGAGATTCCCGACCTCTTTTCAACCTCTCTTTATGACGATTCTCTTGGATCACTCAATGACGATGCAGCCAGTCGCATCCGCGCCACAGGCTACCGTTACCAGCCCGTCTCCCGTGAAACTTATGGACACACCCCACGAGCTATTCAACCAGTTGCCTCTCTCAGCAGACGCTCCCGAATTTAAATCCATTAAAATTTTAAAATTTAAACAATTTTATTCGTCTTTAAAAAAAATCACTATCTTTTATTAATGATTGTTACGACAAAAAAATAAAAAATCTTATATAAATTATTGCTACTATCTTGTTTAAAAAAAATTTGGATTTCCAAAATGAAATAAGTAATAATTTCTCAATTCGGCAGCAATTTTTTCCTTCTTTTCAAGATAACCGTTAAAACGTGTTTATAAAAAAACGGATTTTTTTATGAAAAATAATCAGTCAGTCAAAACACGTTTTTACTCACACAAAAAATATAACAAGGATTTGAAAAAAATGTCACAGTATTTTTTTTTCAATTTCCTATTTTGCTTGATACACACAAAACAAACATCTAAAAATATACAATTTTTACATCGACACACTACCATCAACATCATCAACTTAAACCACCAAGCAAACCAGTTTTTTTTTAAACAAAGCCATTTACATCCATGTAAAAAAATAGGTGAACAGGAAAGAAAAAAAATATGCCACTATTTGCCTAGGACGTTAAATTGGAAGGTGCTTAGCTAAATAATTTGTTTTTTTCGCTGAGCATATCAAAAGGATATACACACGTACGTGATATAATATGTATGAAAATGAAAAGGAGAACGAAACTTGATGGAATAATAGCTTTGTACAGTTCTTCTTTCTAAAAAGTAAGAAAATGATCGCTAGATTGTACTTTCGAAAAGAATGCGCTTCATACTACTTTACACATTACACACAATACAATCTTACTTACTTATATTATTTGCCAGACATTCTATTTTTCTTAAAAAAAAAATATCTCGAGATGCACAAGAAACTGACATCATTTTGATCCAACAAGAAAACACCAACAACCAACTCTGACGACATGACATGACATCACAAAACAACACACATAACTAGCCATCATATATAATTTTTTGTAAAAAAATGTAAAAAAAATATTATATGTATGTCTCAAGAGATATTTTTAAATGAATAACAACAGCATTTTAAGAAAATTATTTTCAACTTTTAATAATTATTAAACTTTTTCGCATGCCTAAATGTACATTGACATTATGATCAACTGCTTTTAAAAAGTAATATGTTATACATGCAATTTACATTTTGAGTTGTTTTGTATAAGATATTATTGTACTGAAACAGTTGAAATATATATAAATTCGACACTGAGAAAAGAAATAAAACTTTTTTGTTTATAATTTATTTAGGGATTGTCATTATAGTCCTCTACAATTACTACATTTATCAAGAAAAAAAAATGAAAAAGGTTTCTTAATAAAAAATACAAAAATTTCAAAACGCAGATTTTGCTTCGATTTGTTTGTCTACAAAAATGTTTTATTGAGTTGAGAATTTGGAAAAAATAAAATGGAGTATTTTCCTAAAAGTTTTTTAGAATACTTATACATAAATAAATGTAGAATCATATACAAAGTAGTAACACATTTAAATCACGACAACTTGAAATAATAAGTAAATTAGCAAAACGGTTTAACTACGCTTAAAGCTTGAATCATCCAACGAGGAATTTTCTCCCGTAAAATGCTGCCTTTTTCTCAAATGCGGGGCTGATGATGGGCGTGTTTTGAACATAGAATGGGTTGATGCAGTACTAAAAATCAATGCCAAAACATCCAACATTAAAAAATTATCTGACATAATGAATAATTGAACATTAACTTGACTATGCATATATTAAAAACTCATGGTCTCACCTTAATATACATTTCATACATCTCCGAAAAGAAGTTCTTTATCCCATCATCATTCTTCAAGTCATGCAACAAGACAAATCTAATTCTGGAAGCTGTGATGAACCCGGAAACAAACCAGTCGTTAAACTTGTCAACAATTTTTAAATGCATGTTTGTTGTTCTCCACGCATGCTCATCGATAAGGTCTAGTGCTGCATGGGCTATAAACTGATTCAAATAACTGTGATCCTCTTTCTGCAATTAAATACAAGACCATTTTGTTCACTATTAAAGTCACGTAAATTATTTAACGATGTAGCGTATTTATGCCACTTATAAAAGATGGAAGACATTCCTCCGAATAATTACTAACCTGTGCTTCTTTACCAGCCGGAGAAAACTCCATCTCAAACAAGGGGTTATCATGATGACCTACCATCACAAAATAGTAATTACCCGACATGATGCGGAGATAAATTAGGGTTATCCCAAAAATTTAAACTATTTCTCCACACTGCTTTGACACAACACGATTTAAACTATTTAAATGCACTGTGACTTTTGTTGATGTACTGCATGAACAACAAAACTGACGATGTAGCTAAAAATTATTAGCATGAGCAGCTGTTCTTTCCCTTCCCACACATCTGACATTTTGTTTGTATGCAAAACAAGTGGTAGTAAAGTAGTAGTAATGCATTCCGAAAACCGGAAATAAAGTGACAAGCACAGCGCTGCTGTTTTGGAGCGTTTGCATATGCATTTTCTCATGATTTGCTAATTAAAATGCTTTAGCTTTTTTTTAAACGTCTAATCCATTAAATTAATGTATGATTATGATTGTTGAATACTAAATAGAGCATTGATATTTATTTTAAATGATGCATCAAAATGTATTGAGAATTAGAAATTATTGAAAAATTGTACTTTTAATTTACACATTGCAGAGGTATGAGTAGTTAAAAATTAACTTGACTTATTATCGCTGCGCTTTACAGACCCGTAGCCAGCCAGCACACATATATAAATTATGATTCATAAATGACATAATTGATTTGATTAAAATTGAACTTCATGTATTTGGATTAGTTATATGGGTTATATCTGCTAAATATCACACGGATGTTATCAATAAAACATTGTATTTATCAATGGCTGGTTAATGGCATTTTGAGGTATAAGTGAGATTGAAATGGGGATGAGTCTACTTTCGTCCCCGCCATCATCACCTTCTCCTCCCTCTCCGTGGTGCCATCCATGTTTCTCATGCTTGTGGTCATGACCTAAAAATTTAAAGGTAAAAGTAGAATTGGCACAAATTCTTCGTGATTAAACTTCAGGTAGAGAAATCAGTGAAAATATTACCATGTTTATGACCATGATGATGGTGGTGGTGATGATGATGTTCGTGCTTGTGCTCATGTTTATGACCTGGAGGAAGAATTACAAAAAAATGTAAAATTGTTCTCAACTAAAACTTCTGCAAATTTCAATTTTCTAAATTGGATATCTGTAAAACGGGATTTACCGTGTTTGTGGCCATGCTTGTGATCATGTTTATGACCATGTTTATGATGATGACCGTGCTTGTGACCGTGTTTGTGACCTGTAAAAAGAAAATATTATTTTTATATTTGGGTTATGGGGCAATTTGAGAAATTAGTTAAGATTTTACGGATCACGATTTTAACTACTCACCGTGTTTATGTTCATGCCCTGTAATTTACAAAATAATTTCATTAAATAATTTGGAATAATTATATAATACAAATTATCGGAAATTAAATAGAATTAAACAAACCATGCTTATGTCCATGCTTGTGTCCATGCTTGTGACCATGTTTATGGCCATGCTTATGCATATCATGATGCCATCCCTAACAAATTAAAAACGACAATCATTAACAAACTGTTGAAATCGGTACTAAAATACACAGCTACAGCATATTTATAAAATAATGTTTACGTGATGATGATCCATGTCATCTTTCCATCCATGATGCTCCTCATCATCATTTTCCCCATGTTTCCATTCATGCAACTTTTGTCCTCCATATCCATGATAGGTCAATGGTTCACCAGTATCTGCTTCGTCCCCCCATGCAAAACCCCATCCTCCAGGAGTGTCTTCAAGTACGATTGCCTTGTACAATGGTTCTTTCCCTTTACGTTTATCTGAAGAACCTCTCCTGGACGATGATGACAAGCGATTAGGGGACTCTTCAATGGCTCCTTCAACTCCCGCAACCTCAGCATCTCCAATTTCAAGCGGCGCATCAGCAAGTGAAGCCAAGTGGGCAACATCTGGATCACTTGATGGAATTAACTTCGCAAGTTCCGGGTCAATTAAGTCTTTTTCTGGCTTTCTGGATGGTGCAGAATCCTTTCTTGAAGCTAATACTGATGTCACTATCAACACAAACGTGAATACCTACAATAACCAATTAAGAAAATCAAATAATCAAAAACAAATCCACGGTCGCTTCTTTCAACGCAGAAATCTGCACTTTTCCGAGAGATAAATGCTTTTTTTAAACTTACTGTTAGCTTTGCCATATTTGCAGTTAGCTCAAAACGAGCCCTATTTTAATGACACAAGACACATTCAACAAACTTCCTCAACGACCAAGTAATAAATGCAGTGCCAAATCCAGATAAGGGTCCTTTTATATGATCTCAATTAATTCTAAGAGGGCATGTCATTTAAGCTGAAACAATACTTTGCTTCTTATTATGACGCCACAGATAATCCTAGTGCTCAGAACAGAACCCAAGTTACTACTACAGTATTTACGGAAGTTTAATTGTGATTTTTAGTAAAAAAAATCTCTATCATGAATTGATTGCCTATTCCATAGGCTGTCGACACATTAAAAGCTTTTTGTGACTATTTAGCTTCCGCTACATCTACATACAACATTACGCATACTAAGTTAAATGGGTTGATATTAGAGCACTGATAAAAATTATTCAGATTCAGAGTAACCTTTGATTTTTACACAGTTTTAGTTTCATAACATGGGTTGTTGCAGTGCTCATTAAAGCATGAAACAAAATTACATATTCATTTTAAAAATATAATATATATGTTTTCTCTTCAAGATCACATCTTTGTTAACTACTGCCAGAGAAAAAACTTGGTGTGATGATGATATGATGACATGCAAGGATCCATTGAAATTGTTGTTGAATTTAGTATGAACATGACCTATTGCCTGAATTACATGTTTTTTGCATTTAGGTGTAAAACCAATTTTTCTTTCAATGATTGGTTTTGTTACGATATTCTCTTCTGTTGAGATGTCTGAAAATGAGTCCCTTCAATTTAAAGAAATTACGGAACTTGCTATATGACATTTTAATTACATCTGATCAAATTATATTTTATGTAATTCCACCAGATCAGTGAACAAGAGAACTATTTTATCACATTTCGTTATTTAACAGTAATCAGAGTTTTTTTCTATTTGCATAAATCAGAGCATTTTTTACAAAAAAAAGATCTTTTTACAACTTAATTTGTATTCAAGCTTGTAAATTTTTATCGAAAAAATACATGACTTTTGTGCCAGCAATTCAAGTAAACTTGTATCAATCGACTAACGGCAAGAAACGCTTTGATGTTTGATAACTGACTAACTTAATAGATTTCATGTTACCCCAAAATATTGTAACAATATCAGTATGTTATCATTTTATCATCCTTATAATTAGAACATAAATGATAAAAGTGTAATTGAATGAATTAAATAGTATAAAATGTAGCAATTTACTGCTACTTAGTATTTAGCATATCAAGCATGAAGTACAATTTTATTGCGGTGCAACTCGTAAAATCCCGTGATACGCCAATCTAAATGACAGCTTTAATTATTGTAAGTTAAAAATAAAATAGTTTTTTTTAATTGCACGACGAATTCTATTAAAAATTCAGCAATCATCCCATATATATTTTATATGAATAACTTGAAAGCCTTTCGTAGCACAAAAGTAATCATCATGTAATACCACTCTAAAAGATGCATCATGCACAAAAAATCTTAGAGCCTAGCGTAGGAGTAAGTGAAAGATATCACAAACTGATGGAGTCATCAAGTCTTGAGATTATTGAAAAGCGTGGAAAATACGAAAATAGTTTGATTCAGGCTTGCGTTTGGCTTGGCTCTCTATGTTCAATGTTTGTGCTGGCTGAGCTGAGACAACGACAACAACGACTTCGTTTTATGTGTTTTTTACAAGAATAAATTTTTTGGGGCTGCTGATGCTGCTGTTATGCTCATGATGGGAATGGGAAGGATAGGGTGTATAATATTTTGTGGAGAATAGAATAACACAATAACACCCTTTCATTCCTTCTATAACTACGTGTGCTATGCTTTTTCTCTTAGATCTCTTTTATCTACTTTGAACATAGAACGTGGAAAGCTATACGTAAAATAAAATTCGTCGCGATAAACAAGCAGCAAGCCAAGCCATGCATCTGCATGTACATAACTTTTAACCCTTTCTTTGGATATGTATGTATGCTGTATTGTATGTGTACTAAACTAACTAATACTTATACTACGGTTGTTTGCTGGTTGCATATAAGGGTTGTGTATTGTATGTAAAAGTTAGTAAGGTAAGTATTGTGGAGGAAGCTAAAGAAAGAGTGATGAAATTGTGTTGTATAGTTTTACTGTGTGCTCAAGTTACTGCCGAATTCATGGATCGGATATACAATACTTACCTATTATTACAATGCAATGGGAAAAAGCATTTTTATTCTGTTAATTTTGTTTGTTTGGGAATTGAATTGAGGATTTTGAAATGTGTGAGTGATAGGGATAGTGGGTAGAGTAGCATGTAAATATGTAATTGTAATTTCTTCCCTTTGCCATTTGTTTAGAGAAGAGAGGGTATTTTCTCGTGTGCATTTTTATGTAGTTTTTTTTTGGCTAAACGACCAATCTAAAAGGCATGTACAGTTTATCCAGAGTGAGATCACAGAAGCTCCTCTTTGTAAAAGTAAAGCAGTCTTGTGATTTGTAAAAAGGATATAAAAAAAATTCGAGTTTGTGGGGTATTTCTCCACAATTAAATAATTAAGTAGTTTAATTAGAGTGTTATCCAAATCCAGTTTGGAGTAAAAATTTAAGTTAATTTGTGTAGTCTCTGGGGTGTAAATTAGAAAAGGGGTTAAGCAAAACAAAGGAAATCAACGTGTTTATGTAAGATAAGAAGGAAATGTGAAATGTGAGTGGCGCCTCGGAGGATATTAAAGCGGAACTGGCATAATTTCTTCTCTGGAGCAAATTGAATTAGATGGTATGGAGTGTTAAGTTTTTAAATGTTTGATAATTAAGACGTTTTAATTGAGAAATGGAATTTCATTATTAAATTGCTTGGTTTTAAATAATTTCAGGTTATTATGGACTCGCTACAAATATTTGAGTAGCGCCAGGCCAGGATATGGAATAATCATTTTCCCAAAAGTCCTGGAAGATAGTTTAAAGCCTGCCACCATCTTGTGCACCGTTAAGCAATGGATCCCACAGAGATGATGGAGATGTGTGCATTTATATTTCCAGATCGTTAGTTTACAAATTATTAAAATTCTTTTATTTAGACTTATATATGCAGTGTAAGAGAAATAGGGCATCAGTGATGATGAGTTGTTATCAGTATCAGTCATCAGTGCATCTGCTCATCTCGTATTACTACTTCGTCTACGTCTTGAAAGTTTTGTGATACAAGTTGATTATTTTTTATTTTCAATCTGTTACATATTATTTTTTGTGATGTTTGATGCAAATGCTTGTGCTATAGAACTGTTGAAAATGAAAAATTCTGATGATTTTCAAAAAGAAGTAGCTGCCGCATCGACAGCTACGGCATCAACGACTCCGGAACCAGTTCCGGCTCCAACACTGAAACCTCCCGATCCTGTGTTGACTTTGTTAACACCGCTACCACTAGAAGAGCCACCTTCGTCAACAACATCTGATGCCACCATCACCACCATCTCAACTCCGGATATTTCTGGAGAAAAAGTTCCAACTTCAGTTCCTAATAGTAATAATAGCAATGGAAGTTCGTCAAATGGTATAGAAGAATCTACGGAGAATACCCCAGTCAAGCCAGCAAGCCCCGTTATAGTTTATGCAAAAAAATCATCGCCTTTTGATATAAAACCGAAAATTACGCCTTCTCCAGCAACACCACCAACAACAATAGCTGCGGAGGTAGCACAAAAACAGCCAGAACCATCGACGTCGACGTCGGTATTACCAAAGCCGTTGGAAGAAGTACCTTCAACTTCGACAATGGCTCCTAATCCAACCTCCACTGTAAACAATCCTAGTAGTATACTGATCAATAATACTAGCAGTACTACAAGTGTAACTAGTGCAAATGATGAAGAAGACGCAATGACTGTGGATAGTAGTAGTGATGAAGACGATGAAATTTACGTTAACCAGTTTTCACGTGACAATATTGGCTCAGAAAATAACGAACCTGCCGAAGAGTTAGTCATCAAAAGAAACTCTGAGTACCTTGTGCATCGTTGTGCCTCGCTGATGCGGCGTCTTCAGGGAATAATGCAAGGAACAGCGTCGAGGCATGTTTCAAAGCAATTAAAATCCGTGCTAGAATACCCTGGATTTAACTCCACGTCAAGAACTAATAGCTTCCCCGGAAGACACCACTCATTTCAAGATAACACAGCAGCAGCGTCTCAACGGCTCACAAAGCAGAGTATTGCAGAAATGCAGTTTGGAGGCAAAGTGATGACCAATATCATTCGGCATTCGATGGGACGCCAACTGAACCCGAACGATGATTCTGCAACTGAAGAGTCTGACACTGATGACGATGAAGTTGTCCTTCCGGATGAACGAATGATGGATCTGCCTAGTAATAATTCTTCGGACTACGCGCCTTATCTCCCTGTGTAAGTGTTAGAAGCATGATATACTCACTTTGTGTAAAGTTTAGGCTTGTATTCCAATGCTATGTGAACTGTTAATTTAATGTTTAATTGAATTTGCAGAGAAAATAACCCTTTTATTGAAGCCATTAAAGTTGAAAAACAGTATGAAGCCCGAGGGACGTCTCTTGACTTTAGTATTAACGAATGCGAATATTCGCTGACCAAATCATTAGCTCTTAGGAAGTAAGTTGCTAAATAATGTGTAAAAAGGATAAATTGAAGTTAATGATGTCAGTTTGGATTGTTTAACATGTATTGATTTTTTTATTTAGACACTGTAAAGCACGGAAGCCATTGTTTCAACTGGAGAAACCGTCAACATCCTCTAACGTAATTAACATCCCGGTTGATGCCGCGTCTTCTGTAAAATTTTATCATGAAAGCAAACCTGCAACTATTAAGAGGTATTTTTGTAGCATTCTTAGCTTATAATTTGAATTTTGTGATGCATGTAGACATCTGGCGAAGTCGCAAAGAAAGGGACTCAATTAGCGCGTTCAAACTCCAGCTCTACTTCTTCTTTGGATGTTTCTTGTAGAGTGTCGGATATGATGACAAGTCAGAGATCTAGTCTGGAAAAAGGAAAAGAAAAGTTAAGCAATGGCGATGGCGGAAGTGAGCCAACAGTGGATGTTGGTCTTGCCTCGCCGTCTACCTCAACAAATGGCGAACCAATGATCCAGGGCTCATCTGAATCTGGAAATCGCCTCTCTAAAGCTTCTCAGGAAAACAGTACAAATGCAAACAATGGGACAAATGACGGCGGTAGGCAGTTTATGCCTACTACTACTATTAAACAGTAAGTTAATTTGAAGAGAAAACAATGATAAGTTAGTTTGGTACATCTTGCTGTGCAGTTGTAAATGTAATGTTTGTTTGTTTGTGAAATAGAATGGGTTCGGATGGACATTCGATGCTTGGAGTAGAATTCCTCAACAACTGTGACCCCAATCAAAGCTCTAGTAGATGCGCAGCAATTAAACGGCCTGACAGAAACAGAAAAGTCTTTCAGCTAGGTGGGATCCATAATATCTTCCGGGATCCAAGCAGGCTACCCACTCTTCGTTGCACGTGCTTCGGGCGAGATGAATTATGTGCGCTTTGTCTTGGAAGGGCAAAGAGAAAGAGTGAAATCAATCATGTTCATATGAGCTATAAAGACAAATTAGCGATTTTGGATGAAACATTCCACAAAACGCTATCTTTCCCGGAAGATGTGCCGTTGGACGTTCTCTTGGCATCTTCTGCTGTGGGCAACAGTGTTCCTCTCACGCAACCAACTAGTAGTATTCAACAGTTAATCAAAGCAAGGTCTCATCAGTTCCCTCCTGACGTACTAGAAACAGGTCCAAGACCTAAGAAGCCACGCACGTATGATATTAAACCATACGTGGAAACTCCAGTAAGATCACCGAGAAAAGATGGCAGATATGGAGATGATTTGGCACAATCTCCAAGAAAAAGAGCTCCACGTAAGAACTATTTAGTAGTACATATTTCAAAAGTTAAGGTGTAATAAAGATCATGGAAAAATAATATTTTCTGTTTTTGGTTAAATAGCTCGTAAATCTCAATCATCGTTTGAGGAGAAAGAATTACATGATCTGGCTGGAAAGGGCCTGGGTTGGCCAGGCAGGGAAAGAAAGGATTCTATCCGGTAATTTTAAATTGAAAGTTACTGGTTTGACATAAAATATGCAATGTTTCCAAAATTGAAAATAACGTTATTTTTATTTATTGTAGACGCACGAGAAATCAGGAGTTTGACATCGACAACATAGTCATTCCGTACAGCATGGCGGCTACAACCAGAGTGGAGCAACTAGTCTACAAACCTATTGAAACTCCAAGGTAAGATGCATAATTTGTTTATATTATTTGCTTACAGTATTATATTTAGCGAATTCATTATTAATCGTATTTTTTTGTGATACAGGTGGCGAATTATGGAATATACGGAAATATTTTCAAGTGATGTAAACATGGATGGAGAGGTAAAGAAGTTTTTTTTTACTGTTTTGACTTATGCCCATGTGCTTTAAATTTTTACTTGGCTCCTAACATGTGTTTTTATTATAGTTGGAGGATATGACCAACACCACATTCCTTCACCGGCATAATAAGTGCGAAGTCGAAGAGAAGAAGAGATTTTCGCAATCTTTGCAGAAGGCTTTGAATGCAACCCGTAAAACAAGACGGTTGGACTCCACATGCAGAAGTGAAAGTGACGGTATGGGGCTCTCAGGTCACGTTGCAGATGAAAATTCGTCTTCCGCTAACCAACTCACGTGTCCAGATAAATCACGGGAGATGGGTACACCGCTAGGAAATGCTAATTCAACTCAGCAGGGAACGGAAGAGAAAGGTACCACAACTCCTGTCACTGATACATCGACAGTGATCACCGAAGCTATGGCTAATCAAGCATTAAAATCTCTATTCAAAGTTGGAAGCAGACGTCGAACTGTTTCTACTTCTAACAAAACGCCTCTTCCTCCAGAAGAGGAGGAGGAAGCACCGCCTGCAGTGGTACGTTGTGTTACAAAAAAATACATCATTTTTTGTGCGTATAAATATTTGCATGTACTTTAACTTATTGTACTTTGTATTTATGTGCACTTTTTTAGTATGTCGATCCCTGGCCCCAGAGGAAATTTCCATTAAACGAAGAGGAGTATAAGGAAATGGTAGAGAACATGGAGCAGTGTTATTTAGAAAACGAAATGGATTACATCCCTCACCACCATAACTTGAGTCACCTCGATGATCCGCCTTTAAGCCCCAATTTTCTGTAGCCCACTCAGCACGTCAACATTGTTGTAAAACTTTATAGAGTGATTTTTTATAAATATAAAAAAGTGATGTAGATGTACGATGTAGAACTTTAATTTTATAAGAGTAGTTATTCAACTTATGATAAAAACTGTAAACTTATAATGCGAAAATATACTAGCATATAAAATTCACACAAAACATCATTGCATGATGATGAAAAAATTATATCAAAAAACAGATCGTTATTTTTATTGAACAAAAATACATATATACAAAGTATAATAAAAAGAAAAACATCAGTTTTTTATAATTAACTAAAAAATAATCGTTTTTGTAATAACAATAGTCTAATTAATATCTGCTAGTAGTTTATTTTTATTTAAACATCCATAAATATATTCCTCTCAGCTCAGGTTATCTTGAATACTATTTCACACTCAACGGTGATGTTTCAAACACAGCCTTTATCCTTCAAAATACTCTAAAGAACCTCCTACCCTACAATATGTTAAAATTAACACTTTACACTTTACAATGAGAATTGTATATTTTCAAATTGAACATTATTCTTATGTACAGTTTTTAAAGTTACGAGCTAGTTTTTTTTAGATAGGGGTTTAATATATATTTTAGTTAGTTTAACCTACATTTTGAAACCTTTTTTAAAGACAATGTTTTCGTAAGTTGTAGGTAGTTGCTCTAGGTAGACTATCTTCCAATAATGCATTTTAGGTAAGTATGCAGAGTACTGATAACACCCACACTGACAACCAATATGTTTTATTGGGAGGCTGGTGGCTGGTTAGGATATGGTCCTTGAGGTCCTGTTTGTCCTCCAGGAGGCGGAGCATAACCGCCTGTTGAATTTTGGCCTGCAGTTGAAGTTTGTGGGCGATATCCATACGATGGATGGGGAGGCGGATAGCCCTATAATATAGCAATTAGGGAACCATTAAGATTAGTTAGATTAGATAACGACGCTAGTTTAATGAGTATTAAAATGATAATTGCTCACGCTTTATACCTGATACTGAGGTTGATACGGCGCATACTGGCCACCTTGTGGTTGACCAGGAGGTGGCTGTTGTTGTTGAGGAGGACCATACCCTCCTTGCGGGGGAGGTGGATATCCTTGAGATTGTTGATATTGAGACTGGGGAGGTGTGCCGTACTGTTGACCTCCATAAGGTGGATAACCAGAAGAAGGAGGAGCATTTGCAGGTACATTTCTATTATCTCCTGCCTGAACACCCGGACTTCCCGGTGGGGGATAAGGTCCAGCCGGATTGTAATTGTAATTCGGTTGATTCTGTGGGGGTGGATACCCGCCAGGAGTATTAGGTTGAGTTGCTCCGGATCCAGATGTTTGAGTTGGATAATTACTGGGATTTGGGGGATATACAGGTCCACCTTGTGGAGGATATCCCGCCTGCTGCTGCTGCTGCTGAGGAGGTTGTTGCTGCCCTTGAACTGATCCAGGTTGACCAGGAGGTGGTTGTTGACCATACGGATTTGAATGTGATGGATTTGGATATTGTGGATACGATGGATGTGAGCCATAATAAGGCTGTTGGGGTGCTCCAGGTTGTTGTTGGCTGGATGTTTGTCCAGGTGTTTGTTGAGGAGGCTGTTGGCCATACGACGTTGGTGGCGGTTGTTGTGAGGGAGGACCTTGTTGTGGAGGTCTTGGAGGCATTTGTTGTTGGGGAGGTGGTTGATTTGGCATTTGACCGGGTTGTTGCTGACCTCCTGGAGGAGGTGGATAGTTTCCGGGATAACCGGGATACTGCTGACCAGGTTGATTTGGATTTGGTCTCCCATAATATCCACCTGGTCCTCCAGGTTGTTGTCCAGGTCCTCCGGGTTGATTCATTTGTTGTTGAGGTGGCGTTTGTTGGGATTGCATTGGATCTTGGCCTGGTGGCTGTAGTAAATAAAATGCAAAGCGCACAGATAAATATTTTGATATTCTAAATTACATTAAAACTTGATCTGTCTTTAAAAGTTGAAAAGTTATTAGGTACGTACAGGTAGCATTTGCTGTATATTCTGTGTTCCATCAGCCAGTGACGCCAAATATACAAGATTTCTGTGTAGAGCTTGTTGATACTGCAAACATTCTTGTCCCTTGCCCTTATTCTGGTAGTCTTGAATGGTCTGAATTAAGTGTGCATTTTCATCTAACATTTTCTGTATTTGAGCCGGTGAAGGTGCTGGTTGACGCATTCTTGCCACTCCACCAGGATTTCCAAAAGTTGTCAGCGACATTTCCTCTACTAAAATGTCACTTATCACACCGGGCGTTAACTTTTCTTATTTAAATACACTCCTTCTGCGAACGTTAGTGTCTTAAATCGACTTTACTACCAACATCGATGGTTTTGCATTTATTTTGCAAAGGCTTCAAAACAAGATAACCTGCAAAATCAAAAAAATTAGGAGAAACGTGCATTTTTTTCCACACACTGCTCAGTGCTCACTTAACTTTTAACTTGACATTTTTGTAATAATTAGTGCTATTTTGGTATATGGAACATAGTTATGTGTATAAAATAAACAAATCAATAATATAACTATATATAAACTAACACAATAGCAAGACGAACTATCCTGTTTCTATTGTATTTCTCCTTCAAAGTATCATCGTCGTTCTATTAAATGGGTTTTTTCTCTTAAACATTTTGTATCAATTCCAGTAATATTGGTATTTGGTATACCTGTTAAAAGAGTGAAATGAAGAGAAAAACAAGCAGAGATTCTCCAGATTCCGGAATTTGAGACGCTTAATGTTACAATTTTTGAATGTAGTGCTGGCTGAGAGTTGATGCCTCTACAAAAACAAGAAAAAGGAATCTCTTCACATTACTATTTTGCTACATAGCAAGTTACACATTGATATTTTTCTATTCCAGCTCAGTCATATATTTTTTCCCCTTTTTTCTCTAAAAAAGAAGCTTCTTTAAAGTGGTTTTCTACTTGTTTTGTGTGGATGCACTATTATTACTACTACTATACTAGCATGTTAGAAAGTACATAGTACACTTCTCTAGTTTTGGTTGTATGCAACGTAAACGTAACCCTTTGAACACGTAGCGTTCTTTTTATTTTGCTTTTTTTTTGGTGCCTAAAGCCTGCTATATTACTATGTTGTCTACTCTACTGTCTGGCACCCGAAAAAAACGGGGTCGGTACTGCTGGAGCTGGAGAATTTATGTGTCTGGTCCGGTCGTGTGGTCGGCTTTGGACGTGGTGGTGGATTAAACCATTGAACGAGCAACAATGGAAAATGATGAGCTATGAGCTGGAAAAAAAACTTTGATTGCATTGTTGAAAAAATCTAATCAATAGATAAATAGGTACGTAAATTCTACTGGTTTCATGAACAGTGTATTTCATTTGAAATTAGGAATATCATCATGCAAAGGTAATCATTTATAATAATAATTAGGAATCGTGATACAAACGTGAATTCGTTCATAGTAGCAAGAGCAAGGCAGGCAGAGTGAAAGTATTTTACAATTCTGAGCAAAACTTATAAGTAAAATGTCATGATGCCCCGGAATTCCTAAAAAAAATGTTTTTGGTGATGGTTTGCTGATGTGAAATCATTTAATTGATGTAATTGGTAATTAAAAACATGTAAAACATAAATATCCTTTACTTTTGACTTCAAATTTGGATTTAATACTTAAATGTTCTCTTTTATTTAAAAAATTAATTTGAAATTAAAAAGCATGTAAAATTAGAAATGCAAAAGGTTAATTAACAAATAAATTAAAGTCATTACAAACTGTAAAATGTCATACAATATTATGTTTAAAATCTGTATAATTTTTATACACAATCCATCATAAAAGTTTTAATTTCCATTGGTCTAATCACAATTTCCCCTGCCACTCCATGGACATGGTCATTACTCGCTGAAATTGGTTCTTTCAAAGTCCACTCAAATCGTTTCACCTTCTCAATCCACTGATTACCTCCCAACGTAGTCTCTTTCAAATTTCTAACGAATGGCAATGCCTGCAAAATCTTATTAATTGAAATTTTCACAGGTTGTGAATTTCCTGGATGTTCCCCCTTTTCATAAAAGTGTTCCAAACGAAGTATAAGTTGAGACGTGGAAACTGCTTCCAACGTAAGAACATGTATGTTTGGGGGTAACACACGTGTTAACTCCGACATTACAGTTGCCCGTGGCGTGAGCAAATCAATTGTGTTTACTGCTTGTCCACTGGGAATATTAGCGAAAGCCATGATTTTATCCATGAAAATATCTTGAGCCAGTTCTCTGTGTCTAGATACCGGAACTCCTGAAACAATGCATTTAAAAACACATATTTTAATTTTTGATGCTCAATCCATGTACGTAAATTTAATTGTTTTCACTTCTAGACTTCTATGTTCCAAATTATATTAAAGTTATACCTGTCCCTTCTCCACACAATAAAAGCCAATGCTTTCCCCTGGCCACAAGTCCTTTCCCGTATGCTTTCTCATTGAGAGCTTCTTCCACACCAAAAGCGTCGTCATACAAAAGGCGTCGATGAATCTACGAATTTTTTGTACGTAGACAGGCATTAAATATATTTGAAAGTGGCATTGTCATTAAAAATGCATGTCATTAAAATGTTTTATATATTTTTAGTACATACCATTAACTCGACTTCTCCCTCATTCATTGAAGTTCCTCCTTGTGAGCGGTCATTAAGAACTACAATAGCAGGTCCTTTGTTCTCTGGAAACGTTTCATCTTTGCTGATAAGTATGCGAGAGGTCACAGGATAATAGTTTTGGGCGACTTTCTCATATTCCTTGGAGCAAT
>JAQFZH010001462.1:0-21156 GCA_034695485.1 Entomobrya nivalis
TTTTTTTCTAAGTCACTCCTTGAAAACAATTTATAGCATATTTGAAAAAAAAATTAGAAACAAATGTGAAACGGCTTCTCTTTTGGTTTTTTTCTTGTATGTCAGTGTTGTGGGGAGCCTCAAGTTGTGAAAGGACTTGCCTGTGGGATAAACCGGACTTGAGCGGCAATTTGTCACAGACACGACACACACGCGAGACAGAAAAGCGATTCTGAAACTGTCACAATTCTGTCACATTGGCTCTCTCTCTCTCTCAAAATAGTAAAATGCTTGGTAAAAAAATTACATAAACTGGTTAGAAAAAAAAATTAGGAAAAAAACGGGTTATTTTTTAAAAAATGAAAAAAAATGGCTGAAAAAAAAATCTCCCTAAAAACTTTTTTTTCTTTTAAGTTTTTTATTTTTAAAATTTTTTCATATATCCAGATCAAGATTTCGTCTGAAGAAAAAAAAAATCTTTAAAAAAATCTTCTTTAAAAAAAATTAAAGTGATGACCTTCGTTTCTTTTTGTTTGTTTGTGTGTGTGTAAAGGCACAATCTCTGTCTCTGAATAGCTGCTCTGAATAGGCGGATGTTGCGCCATGAACCATCTCTATCTCTCTCTCTCTGTTAAGCTAACTCTTGAGACTTGCGAGTCTTGCGTGTAGAAGTGAAGTGAGTACTGTTCCAAACCAATCCATAATTGCCCATCTCATATAATTTTTAATTTTTTTGTTTTTACAAATGTTTGGGGTATCTTTGGTATGTGTAAGTTTTTTAATATCTCTTATCTTCGAAGGATGATCATGATCAGGGAATATATATCTGCGGAGTAATGAATTGTTTTTTTGTATGCCACGCTCCAATCTCCACGTCCACCGAAAACTCAACTGATGATGTTTATAATTAATATAATGAATGATGAAAGGGATGATATGATGATGAGGATTTTTAATTTTATTTTTGGTGGATTTGGCTAATGCTTTTGTTTGAAATTTTGAAGGGTTTACCATGCGACACAAGCTATTATCAAGCCGCAAGCAAAAACCAACGAGGCTGCTCAAAAGGAGATTGAGGAGGCCATGTCCAGGCAAGCACAGAATTTATTGACTCATGGGCTGGATACGACTGGAGGGTTCAATGCTGGCAAATATGCAGATGGTAAATAAACATTTAAAAATATTTTTTTTAAATGAAGGGGAATTTATAATAATTACTTGGTTTTTTATTGCGTGTGTAGTGGCCCCGTCCGTGAAAGATAAAGGAAGAAGAAGCAGAAGTAGAAGCAGGTCGCACAGTAGAAGAAGTAGGAGCAGAGGTCGTAGAAGATCACGTTCCAGAAGTCGCAGGCGATCCAGCAGGTCGAGGAGTCGCCGATCATCGTCAAGGCATCGGGATAGATATCGGGTTAAAGCGGTTAAATCTCGGTCTAGATCCAGGGATAGACGGAGAAGTAGGGATAGTAAAAAGAGATCAAGAAGTAGAGGGCGCTCCCGAAAAAGCCGTAGCAGATCCCACTCCAGACGATCCAGATCGAGATCGAGGAAACGAGATGATAAGAAAAAGAGTAAGAAAGATAAGGAGAGGGATAAGGATGAAAAAAGGGAAAAGGAGAGAAGTAGTAAGGATCACAAGGAGAATGGGGTAATGAAAAAATTTGTAAGAAACAAAATAATATACTACACTAAAAATATATAAATACAGCAATTAAAATTATAATTAAGATACAAAAATTATTACTAATTTTTTTTGTAAATTTTTTCTTAGGACGAAATTGACGTTCCGAAGGAAAGTCGTCAAAAGAAATCAGATAGGAGGAGTAGATCCCCAAAAGCCGAGTCGAAGAAACGACGAAGATCTCGCTCTCATTCGAGAAAAATACGGTCGTCTCCACTGTAAGCAGTTATATCACTTCATTATTGAGAAAATTTTAATTATGGATTTAAAGTAGTTTTACAAGAAAAATTAACACTTTTTAATTATTATTATTTTTTACAGTCACGAGAAGAAGCGATCGAAAAGCAAGAAGAAGAAGAAGGATAATAGTGACCGTGAAGCCAGTGTGGATAGTTTAGTAGGTCATAGTAGAAGTAGTAGTCAAGAGAAAAGATCAAAAAAGGAGTCGTCAGGTGACTTGGACTATGATGATAAGTCGGATATCTCCAGAAGCCATCATGGAGACATGGATATGACAGAAGCATAATAAAAAGCTACATAATATACTAGCTACAGTCTATCACATAACTTTATAAAGTATAAAGTTATAAAAAATATAACTATTTCATTAATTAAGTCTTTTTATTTTGTTCCTCTTCACCACTAATTGTTATAAAAATAATTATTTAAAAGGAACACATTTGTTTATCTGAACAAAAAAAGTATATTAATTTTTAAAAATAACTGAACTGAAATTATTATTTAGCAGAAAAGATAAGCAGCATAAAAATAAATAAATAAATAGGCCATTATATTCTACTATTGTACCAGTATAATTAATTGTAGTTAAAAATTGTTGATTAATTATTATATAAATATGTCTGGTCGAAGTTGGATGGGATGAAAGGAGGATGCCCTTTTTGGACTTATTTTTGCCACATGAGAGCTGCGTGTGGAAAACCTGAATATTATAAAAAATTGCTATGCATAAAAATAAAATGTTATTCATGTGACTATACTTTTTTCTCTGCTGTTGTGCTGGCTGTTACTCTAGCATAATAAAAAAATATAATTTAAAATGCAATACATTTAAAAAATAAGTGGAGTTTTACTAAATATTAAAAAGAAATATTTAATAAAGTTTTTTTTCTAAATATGCAGTTATATACATTTAAAATATTAAACTAATCATTCTGTGTTGAGTTTATGTGAATTGTTGAATAAGTTTAGTTTTTTTTTCGGAGGAGGAATTTGACAAACTAAGAAAAAATATTCTGTAATCACTTTTTAAAATGCACCAAAAAACCAAGTTGTTATAAAAAAATATTTGTTTTTCCTTCTTAATATAAATAGTTAGCTGACAAAAAAAGTGTAGTAAACCTTTACAAAAAAATAATATGGATCCAAAAAACAGGTAGTTAATTAGCTAAATAAAAAAATATATTCCTTTTCTAAATTATTTTTGTTCCTCTTTGTCTAAATTAATCATCGTAATGTTTAAAATAAAATATATGTGTATACAAAAAAATGGATTAAGTAGCTAACAGTTAAAATAAATATAAATTTTATGATAAACAAAAATTTACCAATACAACATTTAATTATCTTTTAAAGTTATTAAATGCATTTGAAAAAGCTTCATTTTAATTTTCATTAAAAAAAATGAACAAAGAACCAAGCTAAAAATATTCCTTCCATATTTTTGTCACTCTGTCCATTTATCCATACAGCCACATTCTCAACATACCTTACTCACCATTTACCCGGAACGAAAATAGTAAAAAGCTGTTGTAAAAATAGCATTGATTCTCGCCGGACGAACCGGCACTCTTCTCCAATCCTCTCCAATCCAACTGACATGACAAGACAGAGAGAGGAGGTATATCTTTTCTGTATACAAAGCAGATGCACACAAACGAATGCTTATGGCATAACAAGATATTGTAGAGTAGTGTTTCAGTGTGGGAAATTGAAAAGACAGAACTCGCCCCAATGTTTTCAGCCAAGTATACATTCAACATTGAAAGAACATCTCTCTCTCTCCCTATTGCACCATAAGCACAAGCACAGGTGAAGGAAGAAAAAATATATACAAAAAAAACTTCAACTCAACTAAAAATACACAAGATAGAAAATGTAAGGCTTGTGTATTGTATATTTAAAAGTAAATACAGAACACTACCGACATTTCAAATGTTCACGACTTTCCTTTTTTTGGTTTACATTTTTCTGTACGATTGACTCTCTTGCAAGCAAGATAGAAGTCTCCCGTTTCAATTTTTCATCTTGGATATATATTATATTTAACCCTTTAACTTTTGCAATTATTATTTTTTATATAAACAAAAGAAAGAGACTTTTTTAAATTAAAGAACTGAATAAAAAGTATTGTTAGTTAAGTAGGAATACAGGATACAGAGTTGGTTTTGTAGTAGTTTTTTTGTTGGGTTGGGAAATTTGGAGGATTGGGGGAGAAAAAAAATATTGTATATCTTTTACAATGGCAGATGATAGAAACGCCGACTTGTCACAGAAGGCCCATCTCACTGTTGGAAGTTACATCAAATGCCGTTATCAGGGAGGTGAAGTGGAGGGTCAAGTACAAGCTTTTCACACTCCGTCTCGACTATTAATTATTAGTAAGTTTTTTGGTGTGGTTAAAAATGCCGGAAAAGTATAAAATAATAATTAAGATGAATATTGGGAAAAAATATGTTGTGTTGACATGATTAGTTAATTTGTTAATTATTGTATGTTTTTTTAATTTGTAGAAGCGCCTGCCTCAAACGGAAAGTCAAGCAATAGTGATATGTATATTATCAATGCTGACTGTATAGAAAAATTAAGTATTGAGGATGGCGCCCCAGCTGATACTTTGAAACAGATTGATTTCGCTAAGGTAACTAATTGTACAATACTTAATTGAATACTAGTGTGTGTGTGTGTGTTTATACTACTGTGGGTGGTAGTTTAAATAATTGTTAAATTAAATGATTTTTTTTCACTAATTATATTTTTAGTTGGACAAGCGAAGAGCGAAATCAATAGGATTAAAGAAGGCGAGAATCCGTGCATTATCCGCTGATGTTGCTCCCGAGGGGCGGAAATTATTTCTAACGATAACAAAGACGTAAGATTCTTAAAAGTTAATTAACATTTAGTGTTAAATTTAGTAGATGCAGTAGTGCTATTGGATATAATGACATAAGTGACATTTAATATTAATACATATGTTTTAATTATTCGACTGATTAGCATCGATGATGTGAACTGGGATGGAGATAAAATCATAGTGCTGAATGAAGTCACTATCTCGCCGCCTTACCGGATCGACAACGTTAGTGGAGACAAGGATGCATCAGTTATACACGTGAAAAAAATAGTAGATAAGCACTGGAAAGAACAGACTCCAACTCCGCCAACGTGAAAAAGAGTTTTTAGTTTTCAATTCCAATTTATTAAGTAAATTAATAATTATAAAAAAAATTAGTACAATAGAAAGTTATATACAGAGAGAAAAAAGAAAGAAAACAAAAAAACACGATCATCCAGAAAAAAAGCATAAAAACATCCTCCTCAAAGTCCTTCTCTACCAACCAACAATTATTATTATGAAAATAAAGAGGAAAAAAACATTATAATTATCTTGATTATAAATTGAAAGCCTTACGTTACATTAATTAGTTGTGAAAAAGAAAAGAAAAAAGATTATTTGTTTTTCCCAAAAAATAAATTAAATCTTGTCATCATTATCATCATACTAAAGATTTTGAAACAAGTGATTTTTACAGAAAAAAATAATAAATCGAATTATATTAAAAATGGTAGTAAAAAAATATTCAAAATTCCTACTCTTTTAATTATTACTACATTCCATTCATCATTAAATTGTCATTCATCTTATATTTTTGAAACGAAGAAAGAAGAAAAAAATTATATAGTTCAGTCGTCAAGTATGTTATGTTACATAGGCATATATCCATTTCCTGTCATTATCCAATCTTTAAAAATTTCATCTTTAAACCAACCAATTCATAAGCTTTTCAAAATTTGTTTTCATGCTGGTATGCCTACATGCCTTGCCTACCCAATCATAAATTTCTTTAACAAAGTGTTACAGTGAAAAATTTCACTCACAAATCCGCCACCATCAACGAAAATTATTAGAAACTGTGAAATGTGCGTAGTTTTCAAGCATACCATTTTTTTCGCACAGCTTTTTATACATGTTATTTGAACAAATAATGCATTTAATTTGAATTAGAAACGACACCGACACCAACGACGACTCTACTTATTACTTCCAAAAAGGATATTGCCTCCTCGCTCCATAGATTTTTTCACAAGCTTTAAAAAATAAAAATTGAAGAATTGCATTGCATTTTTTTATTATCGTACTCATGAACATCATCATTAAACATGCCATGTTGTCGTCATCATCATCATCATCGTCGTCATCGTCGTCGTTGTCGACGTGAGCATTACAAATCAATTAATTCTGCATAAGGTGCATCCGACACAGTTTAAATACAAAACCGTTGTTTTGCAGTGTCGTCGAGTAACTCTGACTTTGAATGTGTCAGATATACAGAGATGCACACATATCGTCACTCAAAAATAATCTGAACAAATTTATCTGACAATTCTCGACTCTTCTGGAGGTAAAGTCTCGTAAGTAAGTGCAAGGCAACCTAATGTGCTTAAAATAATATTTAAAGCATTGCAATTTGCAAATATTTAAAAAATGAACATATTTAACTCCACCTCTTCTCATATTTTTATGTTCAGTACCTGCCTTGCACTTACTCTATTTGTTATATTAGTCATGATTCATGAATGAACTAAGGAGTTTATAAATTCAATTGAATATTTTTTATAAATATTTTTATGTATAATATGCGGTAAGACACACGAACGAACCTCATTTCCCCATTTCTGACCTAGCTTTCAGAACAAAGTTAAAAGAATGAACGGGAAAACGTCAACAGGTACAAAACCTAACTGTCATGTCATCAGTCATCAACCCAAGTCATGCTAATAATTCAAATGAATAAAAAATATAAAAGAGTTGGCCATTTTATTCTTTAAAAAGCACGTCGTAAAATAAATGATCTAACACACTTGTCCGTAAGTACATTTTATGTAAAAAAAATTGTATGTTTTATCATTATATCAATAATTTTTATGTACATACCTTAACTTAAGTTAAGTGCGTAATTTTTACCATACACCACCCGCCGTCACTCCTTTTCGCACTGATTTGACTTCACAAGCTTGAATGAGCATGAACAACAGAGATCAATCATCAAAAAAAATCAAATGAAAACTTTCGTGCTCAATTTCATCCATACAAAGCTATATTGCAAAAATTTGTGAATTGAATTTACTTTTATCAGAATTTGCTAAAAGCCCTCCTTTTTACATATAAACTGAAATCTTTTTTTTTGTAAAAACATCCAAAAAACACGAAGCATGCGCATTACATTTAAATAATTGGTCTGGTTCAGAACAGAACATCATGCACGTTCGAAAATTATCTGAGTACCCAGCTTATTTCAATCACGAGGACAAAAATCCTACGCAATTGACCAAATCCATCATCTACCAGTCATCTCATCAGAATAAATTTTCATGCGCATCTCATCTCACTTCTCACACCTGCCATGCCACTCTGCCACCTCCATTTATACAAACGTGTTGATTAGTATTAGCAAATAACGCACACAAAAAAATTGTCATCGCTTGGCTACCCTAAAAAAACATACTCGACAAAGTAATTTCAGTATTTTTTCACTCAAAATTGAGTGACATAAGCAATGCAATGCAGTGGAAAAATGCAATTCAAGTAATTTGAAAATAGTTATAAAGGCAACTGTGATCAGTAAAATGATCAGTATAAAAATGCGTATGCGTAAGTTTACCACAATATTGACTGTATTGCAGTTATCCTTAACAACTTGTTAAAGTCTTAAGAAGAAAAAATTCTATGAGAATTTTGTAGCTGTGGCTTTTTGTTAGGGCTACTATGCTAACCACACCACTAAAACAAATGATATTTTTTGTCATTCTATCGCATTATGTCATGGTTGTTTGTTTCCGGATTCGTTTTTTTATTTTAGATTTTTTAGCTTTAAAATAAAAGTGTTTGCAACAAGTTAATTTACATGCTTCAATAGATTAACTTTTATGGAGTGCTAAAAACGCTAAATAATCTATAAAACAGAATAGGCCAATAGGCATTTTTCTCTATGAAAAAATATATATATTTAATTTTTCATGCAAAAATTTAAAACCTTTGCCCGATTAGTCATGGAATTGATTTTTTTTTGAAGGGAACAAATAATTAAAAAATGATTTTGTTCGAGAATGATCCCCGTCACGGCTGTATATTTTGTATATTTTATATTTGATCAAAAAAAGATGGGCGACCTTGTTTGTGGTCTCATGTTTTTTTTAAACAATGGTTAATATTGGTTAATTCTTAGATATCGACAGAGAGATGATGTTACTTTTTAAACCAGATCCCGAAAGACAACTGATGAATGACGTGGCCATCAATTAAGTGACCACCAGTTACGAAAGTTTTACCAATGATTCATTCAACATTAAATTGAGATGCAGATTATTTTTGTGGTTATAAATTTCTTGCAACATTTTTGTCCTCTCCTTTTTTTATCCATACCGCACCGTACCGCTTTTTTACACATATTAAATATTCTTCTTATGCAAAATGATGACATGACTGTGTCTTTTAAATTGTCAAATGACAAGATACACGGAAATATCAAACTTGTCCAACAATTTTGTGGCGAGAAGGCCTCTCTCGTTTTAAAAAAAAGTGACCATAGTTTGTAGTCCCTTGTAATGGTTCCACGAAACCCAGTGACACCTAATACCAAATTTATGCATCTGAATAACATATCGTGAAGGTAACCAAAAGGGTCAAAATAGGTATTAAATTCAATCCAATTCACTTCACAGTCCACAAAGTAAAGCTGATAGTTAAAAAAGTACCTTGGTCGTCCCTTAAAAATTATTCATACTTTAATTTGATCTGACGACTGACGACACAATATACAAAAGTGTATTGAATGTCAAACGTTTTGTGGTACAATACCTTGTTTTTTTTTTCATTGGAAAACCATTGAGTCAATTTTCAACAATTTTTATAGTTATTTTTTTTTCTACAAGCTCTTATCTACCATCATCCTTATCATATCTGTCACAACTACATATTACTATAATAAGTATGTATGCAGTTCTAAGCGTGAATTATTTTAACGTTTACTGCATTAAACTCTGATATGATCACTATTAACTGTGTATTGTGTATTTTCATGTCTAATTTAAAAAGAAACTCTTTGCTTTAAGCTAAAAAAGGGGTTCTGTACAAAAAAGTGTGATAAAATAATAAATGTAAGTAGCAGGCCTCATTCGTCATTTATTGCTATAATCCAAAAATTGTCGTCAGTAGTTTTCAAGTAGTCAGTTAGTCAGCTCAGCAGAGAAGAGAACAAAGAGATTTTTTTTTATAACAACCAACGCTAATAGAATTGATTGAGAGAGAAACGCTGAAAAACAGTGAGTGGTAAATGGTCTGCTGATGATGTGTCTGAGTTTTCTGAACGGAATCAAGGGACACAACAAGCTAGTTGTCATGTTAAACTGCTACAGTGAACATGTTTAAAGTTTAAATGTGTCTCTGGTTATCAAAAAAAGGAACACACATATCACAATTCACACTATATCAAGTTTAGTGTATTGGCAACAGTGATAAAAATTATTTTAGAAAATAACAAATTGGATTTAACAAGTTAAGAGTGGATTTTTTTAGTGATTTTATTTTAAAAGTTTAATTTAAAGTTCCGATGAATTTTGGTTAAGTTTGTGGTGATTTGACAAAAAAATAATTATGTGAAAAATTAAGGGATTTGTGTTAAGTGGAATACATGGAGACTCAATTTATAATTTAAATCTTAATTTTCGCGCGAATTTCACGTCAGTTTCAAATGGAACATGGCGGATAATGACGTTTCCTCAAAAGTGTTTTCACTTTTGCTCGTTTTAATAATTTATGTTTTAGTTTCTAGTTCCAATGCTCAGTTAAGGTTTGTAGATTTAATATTTATTTATTTTTAATTGTGAATTTTATAATTATTTAAGTTTTTTGTGTTTTTTAAAAATATATATAATTTAAAATTGTAGAAGTCGCAATAGATTTTACGATGATCACTTTCATCATGACGACGTTCCGAGTAATACCCACGCGAGACATACAGTGAATCCCTGCCATCCCAATTATCATCGTGTCATAACCAGTGAGCCAAGAAGAAGCTATAACTATAGATTCGGCTCGGGATCTAATCGTGAGCTTGCCATTTGTGATCGTGATCTTGTGGTGGGCTGGTACCGATTCCAGTCGCAGGCTGGAAATACAATACCCACTTCCTGTCCAGGTGTAAATTATTGCGGAACTAGAGCTCCAGTATGGATGAAAGGTTTAAAAAAACAAATTAATTTAATTAATTTAATTTTTCAATCAATTCTAAAAGGTGTACAGTGTAATACAAATTGCCATACTAATTTTAATAGCAAATTTAGTTAAATTTTTTTTGTCATCATGACTATTACACTTTAAAGTTAAAATATGCAAAAAATACACATGATTATAAAAAACACGCAATTTTTACACACATACTCACCACCACCTCTGTGACATCGTTCACTGAGTCTTGCATCTTTTTTTTAACGCGTGGTTGGTTTTTGGTCTCCCCTCCCCAAATTATGGCATGACAGAGAAGGTAACATGCTATCATTACAAATTAGTCACACCAGAAACAGAAAAAAAAGAATTGAAGTAGTCGTCCAACAAACCATCATTCATTCAGTCTTCAATCTCTTCAACATCTCAGCTTAATGCTATGTATATCACATCATTCTCACTCACATCACAATCCTTCAACTCTGATGCATACGTAATACATAATATAATTTATTTAAAAGTTAAATTGCAAACAAAAAAAAATCTAGAAACGTCGAGAGTTGTGTGAGATGATGACAAAAGAAATATAAGTAGAATGAATGTGGCTGACACCAAGGTTTTTATTGACTTCGTCTCAAAAAAGTTTACATGAAAAATTCAAGTTAACAAAAATTGAAGAACAAGTGATTCGGCTGATGTTTGGTAACCCACCAATCTACATTTAAAAAATATGTTGAGATTATTTTTTAAAATCAGAAAACTTTAATTTTATTAGTCATAAAGCATTTTGCATTTAACATGTATACATATTTGAAAAAATCCAATGTTTTATGAAATTTATTAAGCTAAATAGCCGATATTTAATGGTATAATTTTTAATTAAGATTACTGAATTAACCATTTTTGAAAATTAAGTTTTAATATAAAGTTTGCGATATTAATTAAATGATGGAATTTAAGTTGATGATTGTATACATTTTGTGGAAAAAAGGATTGGTACGATGTATTTACTTTTGTACTTTGTTCAGGCATCTTTGTCTTTGTTCAGCTTGTATAAATGCGGGGGAGGATTTTTGTAACGAGAGAAATGCTACTAAAAGCAGAAAAACAGGCATCTCTACATTTCTTGCAGAAATACATGCATTCTTAGGCAAGTAGGTTTGATAGCGAGAACAAGTTCAAGAAATGCAACAGAAGATGAAGCTGCTGGGCATCCTTTTTGGTTTACGTTAAGTTTATATCAGTACACGGCTTTTCAGTCGCACTCAGTTTTTCAGATGCTCTCATAAATTTGGGGCAATGTGATAAATTTCTTGTTAAAATTTTGTTGATTTTTTTAATGGAAAAATGTATTTAATTATTCAATATTTTTATAACATTTTTAAATTGTAATTTTTTTGAAGGTTCCATTCCCGGCGTAAACGACGGCATGGTCAAAGCCACTGGATGTATATCAGTTAAAGGAAATTGCTGTACGACACAGTTACCCATGCTTGTGAAGAATTGTTCGGATTTTGTAGTTTACCATCTTCAACCAACCCCGGCATGTCCTTCAGCGTATTGTGCTGGATATGAGGTGCCTTGTCCCACTGGTCTTACTTCTGACAGTGGATACACTCCTTGTCATTGTAAGTCAATTAAGTTTTAAAAACATAATTGAATAAACAATGAATACTAAAATGTGTTTATAAACTTTGTGCTCATTTTCAATTTTATTTGTTTAGTTCCTGTGGATATCTTGGAAACAAAAGTGTCGTATGGCATTTCAAAGGACGGCTCACAAATACAATTCTTTTGTGATGTCACGCTTGGCGGACATGTCGTACCGGATACGGTGGCCTTACAGGTTGACTGGCTTGCGGACGACGAAATCATTCAATCTGAAACATTTGGACTTCTACAACAGCACAAAGGACTTCTCAAAGAAGACAAGTGGGCAGTGGGACAAACTGTATGTATTTTATAATTATATACCAATTAAAATAATTAGTAGGACATATTATTATATTATTTTAATTACTTTGTATCAGGTAGAAGTATTATATAAGTAATTATTTAATTTGCAGTTACAATGTCGTGCAAAGGCTAAGCACACCACAATAAACACATTTACTGCACCCTCAACCAGCCAGCCATTAAATACTGGAGTGATTCTACTATCTCCATCCAACATGGTAGCTTCAGAAGGTTCGGAACCAGCCAATGTCGAGTTCCAAACAACCATACCCATAGTTTGTCCGAAGAAGGAGAAGAAAAAGGAGAAAAAGCAAGAGAAGAAGGAAGAGGAACAACAAGAAGAGGAACCAGAGGAGTGCTGTATCACTTTTGAAATTGAGACAAAAACAGCTTCCCAAAATGGACCAAGATGTGCGGGTGGAAGTCCTTTTGATTTGATTGTCATGAATACTTGTCAGTATAAAGTTTGTGCGGATGAGTGGAATGCAACTCATAAGATTCCCGTTTGGGCTGTGAATGATGGCTTTTTTGGGGGTGGTGGGGGTGGCGATGCGGATCAGGAGGAGAATCCTTCTTCTGTTTTAATTGAAATTAGAACGGCAGAGTCAAGTCCACCTAGATGGCAGGATATTGTGCTTCCGACACAAGAAGTAAAATATTTAAAAAAAATTACTAATTAAAGTTATTTAGACTAATTGTATATTTTTAGTGGTAAATATTGTTTTTATTTATTTTTATGTTTAGGTTACAATTCAACAAGCGGATGTATCTGAGGAATGTATTGTTAGTGATTACATTGAGACCTTTGACGGTGTCAAATACAAGAACACTTATGAAGGCACTTTTGTCCTTTATAAGCACTCAACATTCCCGTATGAAGTGCAAGTTCATCGAAGAAAGTGCACTAATTTACCATTATGCACTTGTGCAATAGCTATGCGATTTGGGGAAATTATGCTAGCGGCGGATGTGTGTACCACAGGAAAAATGAGGTTTTGGAGTTACACTCTCGATGGAAATTATATTGAGCCGGCGAAGCTTCATCATTTACCAAAAATAATTAGAGTTGATGAGGGTAGAAGTTTTCAGGTAAAAAAAATTAAATACAAAATTAACATGCAAAAAAATTGATGAATTATTTATCTAATTTTTTTACCTAATTTTTTTCAGATCCAATTTGCAACCGGTACCCGTTTAATATTAGGCCCCAATTTACGCTACATTTCCATCCAAGCTTCTCTCTCTGATTTGGAGCACACTGCTGGCCTATGTGGCTCCTTTGATCGAGACAAGTCCAATGACTTTTCTTCATACCGAGGACAAGTGGTTTGTACTCCAAGTGTAAACACAACCTCAGTATGTGACGACTTCACAAAATCCTGGCGTCTCACAACCGAGCATAGTCTTTTTGTTGGCTCCTTCACAAATGACGGGAACGAAGAAGATGAAAACCAATTTGATGACACCTACTCCCCTGGACATTGCAGTTGTTCTGGTTTAAAAAACGAAAATGATGTGACGCTCCGACCGAAGCAGACAAAATCTGCAGCCTACTCCTCGCCCTACGATGATTACCAGCCTCAGCAAGAGGAAAATCAGGAGGAGGAGGATGCAAACAAGTGTAATTCTGTGCAATGTCTTGATTCCCGAGGAGAAGATATCACAACTCAACTAATGGATCTTCTTCAAGAAGAAGATTTTACTTATGAAGGGGAAGAGTTTGGGATAAAGAGTACGGAAGCCCCAATGCTACCCATATTTTATGGAGACTCGCCACTCAAATTAGCTTTGGAGGCGAATGGAGAAATTACGGAGGATGCGGCAGAGGTCTACTGCAGAGGGGTGATTGAGGGAATGCCGGTAACGAAACTATGTCGGGATGTGGCACAAGTGGATATTGAGGCGCATATATTATCTTGCAGAAATGAAGTGGTGGTAAGCAGATTAATAGTTTTTTGGAATAAATTATGATAATTAGCATTGCTAAAATCATATGATGATGATTGTGTAGCATACCAAATCCACTGGTTGGACATTAGATGCTCTGGAGCATTTAAGGTGGAATTGCAGATATCAAGTGTACCATAATTTGAGTACTTGGGAACCTCAGCTTGGAAGGCAGCATGGAACTCCGCCATTGTCAATTTTATCGAGTTTGTGTCTTAATAATTGTAGTGGGGTGGGATCTTGTGATCATGGTAGGGAAAAATGAATTTAGTTTTGGTGTCATTTTTAATTAGTATATTTGTTTATTATTATCTATATAATTTTTATTTGTGTTTTTTTTTTCACAGGGGTCTGTCGTTGTACTCAGGGGTATGCTGGTGCAGATTGCTCAGTAAATGCAAATAATCCTCCGAGGGTAACAGCACTAGGATTTACGGATGTCTGTGATATAAGGAATCGCGCATGTAGTGAGATTCTCGTTTGGGGAGAAAGATTTGCGGAGCATGATAAAATTAAATGTCATTTTGATGTGTATCGGGTGAGTTAAGATTTTTAGTTGAAAAAATTAAATATTGACAAAAGTAAAATAATAATTGTTTAAAAAAATAATTGTAATGATTTGTATTATTTTTTTATACAGTCGCAAAATGTAAAAGCTGTGCCAAGTCACACTGGTACGGTGACTGGAAATGGGAAGCTGCTGACATTCCAGTCGATAATTTGCGACATTCCTGATATGCCAGTTCATGATGCCAAGGTAGCGAATTTTTATATTCCTGGAGAAGGATTGGAGAAAACAAGGTGATTTTAAAATGGGAAATTTAATTAACAAGGTAATTAAATTATGTTGCTATATATTTTTTAAATAATGTATTTTTTTGGTATATAGGCAATTATTGCGTGTACGTGTCAGCTACGGTTTTGATGGACCCAAAAGTGAACCCGTTGATTACGTCATTTATGACTCGTTATGTTGGGAATGTGCTACAGCTTTGTCGTGTCAACCCCGTCCCACACAAAGTTGTAATGTACTCAGCGACCCATTTGGAACAGGAAATGATCCGTTTCAAAATTCACCCAGTTTTAGTAGCCCTTCGTCCCTTGGTTTTGCCCAAAGTAATAGCCCGCTTCAGTACTCCCCTGATTCCTCATCTGGATTTTCACCTTCCACCATTCCTGGAGTTTTTAACTCACAAATTCCACAAATAAATGTGCCTCAAGGCTTTGGACAGCTTCATCCTGGGTTAAGTAATCCATGTCGATTGCCAAGGGACTCGGGTCCCTGTCGAAATGATATTTTAAGATACTTTTTTGATTCGGCTGCTGGGAAATGTCGACCTTTCATATTTGGAGGGTGTCAAGGTAGTTAACTAATTATATAAATTAATTTGATATTATTTTAGTGCTTTTTAATTTAACAATTTTTTTATTTGTTTTTTTCTCTCTAGGAAATCTGAATAATTTCGTTACAGAGCAAGACTGTCTTCAATCCTGTTCTCAGGGAACAAGCACAAATTTCCCATCTCTCAACATGACCGTTATTACAAATCCGGATCCAGCAAGCAGCGTGATTTCTTTGGGAGCCCAAGGATTTCAAAATCAAAAGATTGTCAGTCCTTCCAGCTTTGACGTTCCTCAAATTTCTGCAAAGTGTAATTTGGGATCTACGCCACGTTCTTGCCGGGATGAGATCGTGCGCTATTATTATGATAGTTTGATGAAAAAATGTAGACCATTTATTACATGCCCAGGTAGCACAGATAACTTCCCAAGTAAAGAGTCGTGCATGAGAGAATGTGAAGCTTCTGCAGGTTAAAAATAGTAATAATGTAAAAAATAAATTAACTTCAAATTTTCTGGTTTTAAAACTTTTTCTCTGTGGAATCTTCTATTTACCACACCTTACTTTCTGTTATTCTTTTATTTTGACAGATTTGTTAATTAATTAAAACTGTGTAATTTGTTGAGTATTATTATAAATGAAGTGTAAATAAAAAGTGTTAATTAAAAATATGTAGGTGCATATTTTTAAAATTTTAAATGTGAATAAAAAAAGAACAAGTGAAATTTAGAATACATTTTTACTCCAATTATTTAATATTCCAAAAAAAATCCCACTCGAGAAAATCTTTAGCTATCCATATTACTAAATTATCCGCTGATCAGTATTTATTTTTAAACCAACAACACATTTTTAACATTTCAACTTAAAAATGATAAAATTACAAAAGAAGTCAGTCAGAGTCAGTTATATTTTCTCATGACGCAGTAACAGATTAGATTATTTCTTTTTCTGGTAAACGAACTTGGCACGTGTACCATTTTTCCTAGGTGTAAAGTCGTGTATAAATATTTAATTACTTTGTGTTAAAAAAAATATTCTCGTTTTAATCAATACATCATATAGACATATTATATATTTTTTACCTTAACTGTTCAGCAGACACCTATTTAGAAAAATACTTTTTTTTCAATGCATCTCTCGTCTAACATCTAATCATGAAGAAATCAATTTTTAAGAAAACCAGTACCAGTGGTTGTTTTTATGTATGGCCATTATAGTTTTTTTCTTCGGGTCTCTTATCAGCACACTTTGCTTGCTTGCAGTTTTTTTTCTTCCTTTCATTTCAGCAAGCTAGAGAGTCAATGGCTTTGATGATGCCACTTGGAATATAATCTTTTCATTGTACGCGTAACTCTGTACGGGCAGAGAAATAGATTAATGGATAACAGTACAGATATACTCAGGTTTTACTGATTGTGTTATGATTGCTGATATATTTTTAAAAATAATTTCTTGTTAGAAAAAGAGCAAAAAACAAATAAATTCCTAAACTAGAGTTTTTTTGTTTTATTGAAGAAATTTGTACATCATCAGGGAAAAGTAGTAAATATTTTTTTAAATTGTTTATCGTATAACCCACTTGAGTGCAGATCTTTAAAGGATTTTATATTTATACACTGTTAAATCAGATATGAAATCAAAAGTAGTTAAAACAAAATTAAGAAGAAAGGTTAACTATTTTGAAATTGTTTGTTTTAAAAAATGTTTTACCAGCCAACCAAACAGTAATTCAGATTATAGATCAGTTAAGATAGATCGGATTTTTGGATAACATTTTTTAGTTGTCTACTTTGATTACAGGCGACTATAAAGCAAAATATATGCTTTTCCCGGTGCGGTGTACTATGAGCTATTTTATTAATTAGCTGAAACACTAATTAAGTTGAATTGGTCATTAAGAAAAAAATTAATAACAAAATGTGTTCGTACAGTTCAATTATCTTTTTCCGTTTCATATTTGTCTTCATTCCAGATTCCAGACTAAACTGTATGTCGAGCTTAATTAGCCATTTTATTTCTTTTTTAAATATTCTTACAAACGTCTTATTATTTATTTAAATAATTATTTTTTATGAACGTAGATATAATTAGAATGCAGGTCTAAAATGAAGTGGTTAATGATTATGTTATCGCGTCGCGTGGGTGCAAGTAGGTAAATCCTCTATTTCCGTTTACTCATTGTTCCTCCTCTCCTCTTTTTTAAAAATTTAACAAGAAAACATTATTATCTAAATCCGTAATGGAGTGCATGGCCTCATTCTCGCAGTTGCTTCTTATGACTTTAGAATTAAGTAGATAAATTGATAATTTAATTCGATTAGGTATATATACGCACGCATATATATACCTAGGTATATATACCATAATCACATGCATGACAATCATTATCACCATCATAATCCAAATTATAATGTAATCCGAATATCATTTTCTCAAATCTTGTCATTTTCTCTCAAATTCACTATTTAGTATACATTGTTTGCAGAGTAGGCAGCTTGTCTAAAAATACTGATTGTATTATTTCAACTTTTTTTTTAAACTAATCAGAGAAATTTGAACATTAATTGCTCACCAACATTTTGCACCTTTTTTTCGTAGGTAATTTTTTATTCTAAAACCTTTACTAAAATATTTCAATTTACAATTTAAGCCATTCTTACATTCAAACATGCTCATAGCAACCCTTTCAAAATAAAAATAAAATCCAGCATCTTTAAAATATCATCCTCATCCCTCCTTGTATCAATTTACGCCCCATCAGAAAGGTTTTTGTTTTCCTTTTTTAGTAGTAACGACAGCCAGTGAACAAAAATCAGTGCAAAATGCATAATATATTATGTGAAATATTGTACATGGATGGATGACGTTGTCTAATTCCCTTACTGCTTCTCACACTCCAAACTCCAAAAACATAACTTAACATATTTTTTAAAGAAGGAAGAGTGAAAGAAAATCAGTTTCATTTTTTATATTCTGTATTCTATCTTGAGATGCAATACAGACAGAAAGGCAGGTATGTAGCTTTGATGCTTTTTTTTGGAGAAAGAGGGTTACCGTTACCATCATCATCATCAGTACCATCACCATAAGAAGAGCAATCACTTGGTTCATTTGTCTTCATATGAAATGGTGTACAGTCGATTATTCATGTGCAGTTGACTGCTACTTTTTCTTCCCGATCAACAGAGGTGGTGGTATAAATGTGCGTGTTCGGTTTCTAGGTCAAAAACTTTTCGCCAAAGTGTTTCTTGGTCAAAAGTTTATTAACCAAAGGTCTTCTACATCAAATAGGTTTATTCGCCAAAGTATGTATTGGTCAAAAAATATTTCATACCAAAATATTACAAAATTATCAAAATCAATTCATTTAATCTTAGTATTCAAAGAGACTGTTAGTAATATCGGAAATTCTTTGCATATGTATATGAACATAGATAATCATGAGGCTTAAAATTAAGATTTGTTGCATTGCAAAAATGGGAGAACGTCACTTCACGTCACCTTAACGTCACGTATATATTATTCGTGTTCGCTATATGTTACACCAGAACTGGAACGTGTACAGTCACTCATATTAAAATCTTTAAACGTTGCTGAAATCTCTTTCCCTTTGAGCACATCTAAAATAAGTTGAACTAGAATAATTCGAATGTCGGTGGAATGTACTGTCATCTAAAACCAAAAATATGTTTTACTTTCTAGAACTCTTAAAAAACGATCATAAGTATCTACTGAGGAATCCATGTTTACTGAGAGAAAGATTGATGACAAGTAACAGAAATATGCCTTGCCATAGCATCAAAAAAGCATTGAATGTGAAAGAATTTGAATGAAAAAACATTTGCCTAAATTTTGGTGAAATGACCTATCAAGATTTGTGGTAAAGTACTTTGACCAAGAAATTTTGACCTATAAACACTTTGACGAAAAAACTTTTGACCAGAAAACAGTAAACCATAAATGTGATGTAATGTTATGTCGTTTTCCTTACTGCATATCAAATAGGGCTGATAGGAAAAAAGGAATACTCTCTTGAGAAAATGGATCGATAGGAAAATGAGAAATGGTTCGTCTCTTCTTCTCTCTCTCTCTGGTATGCAATATACCTACTTACTTTACTTACATTTTTTAGAGATATTTCATGTAGGCTTTAACATGATGAAAAAAAATTAAATGATGGGCAGTAGTAAATAAAAACATTATGGAAATATTTTACAATTTATTCAATTCCAGGGATTTTTATACAAATAATTATCCTTCTTCTGTGTTTCAAGCTTAAGAAATGAAATATGAATTTCAGAAGAAATCTCATTTCAAAACGATAAAAAAGTAGCTCTGTTGCAAAAATAACCATTTGGGTCTCTGCACGTACAAATAGCTAAAAAAAATGTGATTATAACTCAGCAGAACGTCAGATTTCTTTTAAAATGCTGTTTATTTTGACTACCCAAGAAAATATAATACATAATGCATCAAAATAGGAAAATAAAATAAAATATTCCTTGTACAAATTTCATCTTCTCTTTTCCTCTACCGCATTTGTAAACAAAACAGAGAGAGAGAAAAACGGAAAGTTGTCGAAATAAAAAGAAAAGCATGAATCTTTCTTTTTTTCGTCCGATATCGGAATCTGCATGATGATATGAGATAGAGATCATATCACTATTTTTGTTCTTTCAGGTTTCAGAGAGAGATATTTGTTAGTATGAAATGTATTGACTATTCTGTTATGTTTTGTTGTCCCAACGGTATATATGATGATAATAATGCAATTCAGTGCATGCTCCCTTTTTTTTCTCCTCTCTGATCTCCTCAACTGAAAACGAAACGAAACCACATCAACTTTACTACCTACATTACCAACACTTTTTGAATGTAGAGAGAAAAATGTGTAGTATTACAACATAATTTATACACACCGTCGTCGTCGTCTTCGTCTTCTTCTTTTTTTCCACAAAAAAAATAAGTCTACTGACTCGACTGGAAGATAAACCAACAACCGAAACACCGAAGAAGAATCGAATATATATTTTTTTTCTTTTGGGTCTCCTCTTCTTTCATTCTTGTTGGCTTGGTTTTTTTATATTATATTTGTCCGTGGATGGGAATGATGATGATGAGTATATGCGTGTAAGCTTTATGTGTACTCTTCTTCTTTTCATGTCATCAATCTTTTTCCCTTTTCGTTAACTTTCCCTGGTGTTTCCTCGTCAGATTTTTTTTCTCTCTCCAGCTTTGTGTATATGTATGTATGTTTTTTTCTCTTTGGAAAAAAGAAAGGAAGTAAATTAAGCTCAAAAGTAACTCTGAAAATAGAATATGGAATGTGGTTGCAGATAGACTTACAGTTGGAAAAAAATTGGAGCACATTTGAAATTGCAACGGTGAAACTTTGTACCAAATAAAAAAAGTATCGAGAATATAAAATGAAGTGAATAAATATTGGAGGTTTATTTAAAATATTGTTATTATGATGTACTGAATAACAGCACAGGTTTTTTAGTGCAAATTTCTATACAAAGTCAAAGTACAAATTGATCGTTGTATATTTTCTCTCCGCGATGAAATTTATTGGTTTATATTCTATTTTGTATACTTTAAATGATGATGACATGACTTTTTTTGTTTACTTGAAAGAAACTTTTTATTTTGTTCTCAAAATAAAGTGACGGAGAAAATGTGAAGGTAAGTAATAAGAAGATCAGTGTAAAGAAAAATGTTCAACCGACAAAAACGACGACAACAAAAAGAAAATTGCATTTCTATTACAAGGCAGATATACATAAAAAA
>JAQFZH010001463.1:0-21154 GCA_034695485.1 Entomobrya nivalis
AGTGATCACTTGGATTAGCATCCGAAAGCACTCCACATTCCGTCACTTCAAGGTAACGTGATACAATAAAATGGTCTTGCCAGCTTGTGTGACCTTGACCTTTACTTAAAAATGTAAAAGTATCAGCGCTAAGTCGTTAATGTTTATTAAGGTAATTAAGGTAATGTTAAAGAAAAGGTCTATAAGTATTCTTTTAACTCATGAGCTGTGATGAAAAATATCACAATTCTAAGATAAGTTACACTAATTAAATTAGTATCCAGGTTACCAAATATAGGTGCTAAATTTAATTCAATGTAATCTAAGAGAAAGTTTGCTCATAACATGATTGTTGTATATGTACCTAAACTAATCATAGTTTTGTGATAAAATATAATTAACATATGTCTTAAATATATAACTTCTATCTATTTTTTACATTTCATTTTTAATTCCTTTTGAAGAAAATTTAATATTTTTGAAAAAAAGCTACCCACACACTAGTACCAAATATTTTTTCATGGCATAGTTATTTTTCACTTGTTTCTTAAATTAGTTCTGTGGAACTATTCAAAGCGAAAGCCATTAATTTTGCCAAGAATAATGCTTTTGAAATCATTAAAAATGTCCCTTTTAAACTACACTGTCATTTGAACTTACTTTTCTTAAAGCTTTAAAATCATGATAAAATTGCCGTCTCTAGACAACATAGCAATTTTGGTCATATGCATTTTTTACGAAGCTATTATTGTGTTTTTAAGCCATAATAGCAAAATTTACATCTCCGCTTTAATTGCTGCTATTAAGGAAATGTAATAATACAATCTGTGATGTAGTCGAATATTACCTTGAAGAATGTTATAGTTGTCGATACGGTCATAAAATAAAACCGCCCCACCCAAACTTTAATTGTCGGACAACTCATTAGAATCCGTCTGAAATCCTTATGCTTAGTACGACTCCAGCTATCAATGTATGAACAACCAAGATCAAACACTTCAGCAGCCATACTCATTATGACAAATCCGGCAGTAGCACAGTCCAGCACTCCAATAGGGTATGTAAGAATTCCCGGGAATTCATCCACAAAAATGTGATTCATGCTTCTGATCATTACATATCCACAAGGTATCATAGCACTTGACATGTGTATTTTGACTAAAGGAATTGCCAATGGAGCCATGCAATCGTTAAAGCACTGACTAAGGATTTGTAACGTTTTGTAGGTCTCAATGCTTGTTTTAGGTTGACGAAGCTCATCAATTGTGTAGTCACTGTCGTTATGATTGCTAGAAGGAGAACGTTTTAAAATAATGTAATATTTGTTTAATATTGGGAATTCTTGATGAATAAAAACTTACTGTATTTCCCGTAGCCAGAACTGCAGTGTATTTGTATGGGCGACCACAATCCAAGCAATCATCATGTACGAAGTTATAACTTGACCAACCACCATGAATTCCTGAATTGCCCCGGGAATTAGCCAATACCATGGCTTTGGGTAAATAAAAGAAAACAAGTACCATGGTCTGTAAGGCATTACCAGAAATAAACTGACAGACACAAATACTTGACTAATGTTACTCAATATTGCCAGGTTTATAACCAATCTTCCACCGTCTTCATAGTCGTCCAAGTGAATGACAAACTTTTGCATAAATTCATGATTGAATTTGAGCATGGTGTTGATATACTGCCTCATCTTTACAAATAATTAAAATATTAGAATATTTAAACTAAAAGTTTAAATAAATTAGTTACATGAATCATACTTACGGAATCCTTGTAGATGTACATGTTCACATTAAAATACACCGCCCATGTATACCACAGCAAACTGAATGATGACATAAACACTTCCCTGTATGATTTATTTGCTGATGCAAAACTATGCACAAACGCATACAACTGGAATGCGGCAATACATGCAGTTTGAAAAGTGATCAGAAACCACTGCAAAACCCAACATTTTTCCATAAACGGACTCCATCGATCAATTTGGTACTTATTTGCATTCCATATCCATGGAAACGCACCGCTTGTCATGCCCAACCAAATAAGCTGCTTTAACCTCTGCATCGTATACTTATCCAGAAAGTGTGTTCGTTTTTCGAGACTTTCAGCCAAAAATAAACGTTTTTCCAATGGACCTAATCCCACAAACCTAGATGCATCACTACCAACATACTCGGCTAAGTCTAAGTCATCATTCCAGTCTACTAGTTTCTCGTCAACAAAATCACTATCATGATAGTTGGGATCCCGAGTAACCCTAGTTCTTGATCCAGGGATGCCTTGAGATTCTCGACGATGTTCCAGCATGCCTTTGCTACTAAATCGAAGACGAGTATCATTACCGTTCGAAATGGAAAAAGGTTTGGATTTGGACTGACCACCTCCAAACAAGTCGCGACCTGTAAATATGTCTTCACTCTCATCGTACTGAATAGCAGCTAGCCCAGTAACCTGAAATCAGTTAATGAAAATTAAAAGGATATTATAAAACTTGCTGTAATTTGTTACTCACCTTTGCCAAGTTACGTCGCCTTCGTTTTTTCAAAGTTCCAGTTTGCTGCATCGTACACACAAAATGGAGAACTATCAAAAACCGTTAGATGTTAACTTGGGCAAACTTTTGTGCTTTTATAAAGTAATCTTTATATTAATGAATAAGCAGATAGTAGCCGTTGCAACACAAGTTATTGGTTATGCTTAAAGACTTATCGTGTTTGCTGGTAATTATAAAACGGCGTAGATGAAATACCATAATGTATCCCCAACTTCATAAAAATCTGTTTGGTTGTTACTACAATTAAAACGATAAAACACATAAAAATAATTGCTTAGGTATTGTTAAACAGCACGTGGCAAAATTGATAAAACATTGACATGTTTTTCAATGTAATATAGTTTCCTTAATTGTATATTCTATGTTGTTATGACGCATGGGCAAGAAATATATCAGAAATTATTTAGTGGCTCGTGTTTCAGTAACAATCTTTTTGCTTGTGCAATTGTAAGAAAAGTATAGGGCAAATAGGGCTACCAGGTAGAGTCATACATTTTCAAGTGATTCATGTTTCGTTCACAGAGTTGTGTCATACGAGGACAAAAAACAAGTACATAATATGACTTTTGATATAAAATTCATGAATTTTATTTGAATTTGACTTGCTTTACTTATCTTAGTAAAAAGTCTTTAAGGCAAGCTTATCATTATAAAAATGCCTGGGTATTGGTAAAAAAGACATTTTTAGTGCTAGGATAGCCGCTTGTTTTTCCACAACTCACAAACCACAACTGGTTGCTATTAGTAATGTGTTTGAACTTGTATAAAGGAATGAAGCATATTTATTTGTAAATAGTTTGACTTTTTTTTATAAACGACATTTAGTCAGATAAAACTGAATCATTCTATAATACGTAAATATGATAGACGTATATGGTCCAAAAAAGCAATTCGTATTAAAAATTCATTTTGTTATGTCCGTCGTTATGTCGTTGCTTTTGTAGTTAAACTAGTATTTGAATTTCCATAAAAACTACACAGCTCAATTAGTGATAAGAGATTTGCCAAATGGCCAAATTTGTAAACCTTTATTTCTGTTAGTTTTTAGTTATCGTTTAGTTGCCACGTTAACGCGATGATTTTAGTGAGCTTGTTGCTATATTTGTTTTAAATTTGAAAATGTGCTAAGCTGGAAATTAACTTAACGTCAAATCAGGTATCTAGTGAGTTATTAAAATTACAATGTTTCATAATGAGCATTTGAGTTGAACATAGGCAGGATAGGGAGCGCGTGGGGTCAAGCTTAAGTCTGGCTCCATTAGCACAACAACATAACATGTTTTTATAATATTCTCCGCCCTAATTTGTTATGTATATTATTTTGTTCGTTTCTTATGTAAAAACAGAGCTAACCAGACACTAATATTTTAAAGTGCTACCTGTAATATATTATGTTCAAAAAAGTAGTTCAATATTTTAATGTAATACGTAAAAAGTAAAACTAAACCAATACTAAGTATCTAGCTTTAAGATATATTTGAGTCCATTTTACGTTCTTGCTAGTACGTTATATACTTATAGAGCTATACAGAGTAAACTTAAGCTAAAGTCTATTGCTTATTAAAAACATTTAAACAGCTCCATACAATTAAATTTTAGAAAATATTGAACCCATTGGCAACCAGCATAAAGTCAGGTGCAATTTTGTTTCATCCGTGGTTACATGAAATTCTAAAACCATGAAAATTACTTTGGTTTTCGTCCTCCAGTTTGTGAAAATCGTTGCATTTGTTGAACACATCACGCAATTCGAAAATTTGGCATCCATAATCATGCCGATTCAAACATTTTGTCACGTCCACATAATAACTTCGACCCATTTTCATATTCATTTTTCTAAAACCCAAAATATATACAAAACTTACACTGTACGAAGAATGAAGCCCCCTGACGCTTTTTCTTTATATTATCTCAACGAAACATTAGAACTCAGTAAGTTTATTAATTTTCATATCGGTGACACCTGCGTTGTTACAAAGAGCAGATTGAAAATTTATGATCCTCCAATGCAGCTAGATCCGACATCTTTCAAATTCACAGTGCATTGCTTACTAGTTGTCATCATATTTCCAACAGAGTTCGATACCCATATTGACAATCAAAATGACCATGTCGTTTATTTCCCGTATCAATCAGCGCTTCAAGAACTACCCGAGCTATACTACGTGCCTCAGATTCAGCTGCAAATGGAACCAAATGAATATTATGTGCTTCATGTTATTGTATCACCGACTTCAAAGGATTATAATTTGTTTGGAGGCAAGCTTCGAATGGATTTGCAAATATCGGCAAAAGCTAAACATCCAATTACATTTATACTAAACTTGTTCTTCAGAAAAATGGTTCAATCATCTGACATTATTCAAGTCCCGATTTTTAATACAAATTCTTCTCTGCTCTTGTTTTGTTTTTACTGCAATCTTCACAATTCGTTCCAGTCAATCATAACAGCCGAAGAATACAATCGTGGTGATAGTTCATTTCAAACCATTAAACTAAATATTATCAACAAAATGTCTCTTAATTTTTGGGCTCCAACATTCTGGGAAGTAGGTCTAGAAGACTCTATCCAGCTTGTAAATTTTAACGATTATATCATTCGAAGGTCACCCTTTGATTTGCCACAAAGTAACACATTAGTATTTCGTTTTGGTGTTATTCAACTTTTGATGTCCGCCTCAAACACCACTATATATCCTACATTAAATACATACGCAATGGGAACTTTAACAACAGATTATTCAGAAATATATTTGATTAATCCAAGACTTCTCCCAGAGCGGCGCTATTCAAATGATTTTGAACAAACAGATCACATGATAGGTTGGGTTACCTTTACGCTAGATTGGACATATACTATACCTGTGCAATCATTTGGTTATAACTATTACACTTGTTTTTATTACGACTACAGATCCTGGCACTATTATCTGCAACCATTTCAACTTAAAGCTTGGTTTTTTATTGGTGTGTATTTGATAGTTTTGGCTGCATTCTTACACGTCTCATTAAACCTTCGAAAAGAAAACAGAAGTGATTTCAATTCCTACTTCTTTGCTTATTCTACAATGACTGAGTATGCGTACGGCGTACCGACTTACATATTTCAGATAAAAACTATGCAAGTTATGATAGGCTTGTGGTTGTTAATGTCTGTGATTCTAACAAACGCATACAAAGGAATTGCAATAACTGGTGTGACGGCACCAAAAGAAAAGTCCAGTATAAAAACAATCTATGATTTAGTACATGCAGAGGATTTAAATATTCCTAATCTAATGAATCAAACAGCAGAGAAAAATATCGAATTTGATATATTTGCCAAACCATATAATTTGGAGGAATGGAAGTTAAATAATTCAGAAACGCAATTCAATAATTTTGGAAACATATTTGCAGGATTAATAGATAATTCGTTTCACCTGGAAATATGTGTAGATTTTCTTCGATCTAACGGGCAGATAATTGACAATTTGTATCAAAAGATTGTACATAATTGTACATCATGTGGTTTTAAGTTGTATTTCTGGAGAAAATATAAACTACTTATGAATTTAAAGAATCATTGGGAAACCGTATATTTGTTTCCCCAACCAGAAAATGATTTAGTTTACAGGGACAATTTTGATGTTGCAGTTGAAAGGGAGACGATGAACTGTTCAAGGAAAATCATTTATGTAGACGACGAAAATAAAATCAGAAGGGATGTTGAATATTATAAAAGACATTATCCAAACAAAAGGTTCTTTGTAGGAAATGAAACTATTATGGATGATTTTGTAGGGTGGTATTTTGAAAATCCTAGAGGTTCAAAGGTAGCATATATTTTTCAAAAATTATTGGAAAATGGAATATATGCGCAGTTGAAGTGGTTTTATGACAGGCAACAATATTCGGGCGTTCGCCTTCAGTTTACAAGGAGTAAAGCTGGACTTGAATTGTATGAACCTGTAAGACCTTTAGACTTGCAGTCCAATTTGCAAACCCTTTTCTATCTGTTTTTATTTGGTGTTGGATTAAGTTTAGTTGTAATTTTTAGTGAGCTAGTTACTAAAAAGGTAGGTAAAGTTGTTATTCATATTTTTAATAGCTTTGTACTACGAATTTATACTAGATATTTGTTTGTTAAAAATGTTACTTTATGGGTTAAACGAAAATGTATTGATTTGTGGTACAATATATTTTATACTTAATCCACTATGTTTTATCAAGTGTTTTTTCAGGATATCTCAAAAACTTTATCAATAAATCTAATATTTTTTTTGTAATTTAAGCTAAATTATTTGTTTTATTGTACGAGCAAAATTGCATGTTTCAGAAGTGCTTTGTAGCTTTTGTTGGTAAGGAATAAATTATTAAACAACTAATATTAAATTTACCAATCTTTGAGATACACCAAAAATTAATGTTTTGTAAGCACAATTCTACGCGTATTTCAAACAAGTGTAACCACATTCATAACCATAAAAGATATTACATATAACAAACAATCAAAAATTATATTCAATTTATACGAAAATGTATGAGTTGTCGACATATTGCTGTAATCTTGCCTAGTAAACCATTTCCGATCTTTGTAATAGAAACCATGCCGATAGCTTTCATTCCCAATTATCAAATAAAAAGTTAAGATGATTAATATTTATTGTTACTTGTGTAAGTAAATATACTTACACGAGTTAACACGTTTAGATTTTTTTAGAGTCTTGTAATTAATCAAATTGTAGCATCCGTATCAAGGGCAATCAAATTTAATTGTTTGAATACCCGCTGTTTTGCATGATTTTGAAACCAGTACTGTATATATTACTTTCTCTTGTTAAAACCACTAACACACATTTTTCATAAGTGTTTGATCCATTTACTAGAAATGACATTTGGTGGGATGATTCTAGATAATTTTACAATGTGTCGTAATGAGACAGGTATTTGGTCCAAAAGAGCAGTCGTTTGAGATAGTTTTGACCAGGTACTAGCGAATCTATTTATGGAGCTAATCATAGATCTGTAGATTAAAGTATTGGTTCATAAGTCAAATCCAACCAGTTGCACAGAAAATCATCAACACGTTTTTAGATTAGTAACCTCCTTGATCAAATTTAAACATCACTAACTAAGCTTTTTGCATCAAAAACTCCAACATAACAAGTTAGTTCAATAAGTATGCGTTTCCCGTTTATAATTTACACTTCAGACATAATTGCCAGCTATTCAAGTAAGGTCCCAATTTGAATTTTAAATTACACATCTTACGTGGGGAAAAGGGTGGTCTTAATTTAAACAAGAATTTTAATTTTTGGTTTTAATAATCACATTGATATATCAATAATCTTTTTTCAATTATCTTTAGATAACCGGTATATAAGACTATTAAAATTATCTGTGATGAGATAGTCATTATAACTACGGATATTTATTATTGATTGTAGCTCATCGTTAAATAAAAATGTAATTTAACATTATAACAAACACCATATATAACTGTTAGGTGTCTAGAAAGAGATATTCTTCTATTCGGAATTTATAACAGTAAAGTGATTTTCTTCGACAACCAACCATACTAATAAGTCGACTTAAATATTTCCCAAACTAAGCTTAACTTACGAAGCATACACTAAGTATTGCGACTTGAAAACCGGAATGCTTTAAATAAAATACAAGCTTTTGCACAACAAAAGTAATAAACTGCGTAACTAGGACCAAAGTTTCACATAATTTGGGGATTTGGTAACAATATATAGCCGCTTCACCAAGTATTTAATTCCTTTGATTTCCGAAATTACAACCATGAAATATTTTATGAATGGTTATAGCATATTTCTTTTAGTCCTATTTAAAATGATGGAATCCCAGCCATTTTTGCTGAAAATGAATCCTGAAAAATATACGTATTGCAACGTATTTATTGCATAGGGAATTCCCGCGTTTATCAATATAGTAGAAGAAAACGGTCTTTTATCATCAATCTACTTCCGAAATTCAGAATGGACTCAATCTATATCTTCTGAAAAGTATCGATTAATATGGCTCAGCAAAAGTAAAGTTCCAAGAATAGAACAAATAAATGTTGCGGAATTATTGAACAAAAGTGAAAACCCAGTCAACTCCAAGTCAATGTCCCAATCATGTAATATCATACTTTCAGGATTGTCCTCAACAGGTTGGAATTCGCCCAAAGAGAACATCCAGTACGAACAAGAATGGTTTAACACTTGGGAATACTGGATAAATCATTTAGGTTTCCATGGTTTACTGCTAAAACGGTCTGGAGTCGACACAATCCTAATATCTGTAGCATCTTCAATATATAATCTTGCCATACCAAGATCCCAACGTTTAATGTACACATCACCATTTCAACACTTTTTGCTGTTTTGTGACATCAATTTACAAATTCAACGCGTAGCTTGGCTATATACTGGGTGTTTACAAAATTTTCAGCTATTAGAAGAAACTGACCCTTTTGAACACATGAGTAATTTAAAGCAACAAATTACTTCTTGGAGACCATTCGTATGGCAAATATTACCACTAATTTATAATGTGCAAATTAGCAACAAAAACGATAAAAATTCAAGAATATGCACCATTGACGGAGGAAAATACCAGCGAGTTCCCTTCTTGTGGAACGATCCAGTATGCGGTGACCCGCGGTATAAACTGTTCCAGTATTTGGGCAAACAGGTAAACATAACCTTAATATATGGCCCTGATATTAGAGTGATGACACAGTTGTACCTGCTAATTTGTAGTGGTTTAATTATGCCAATTACACCAACGCAGTTTCATAATCCTCCCCTACTTATCTTAGGTGACCTAAGAATGTATGACACATCGTTCCGTAAATTTTTCTACTTAAAAAGGAAACCCGAGTTTAAATACCATCACGTGCTAAAAATACTCAGCGAATCATTTTCTAAACAAGTATGGATAGCATTGGGGGTAACAATTGCTGTGACAACTGTATATATTCGATTAGTCGAACCCGGAGTTGGTTATGGTACATCTGTATATTTTATTGCAAAACTTATACTTCAGCAAATGAGTGGAGCAATGAAAGCAACCAAAACCAAAATAGTTACCACGGTTTTAACTGAATGTTCTTTTCTACTGGCATTTTTGTACTGTTGCGATTTGGAATCCGAAATGGTAGCTCCTGTAAAACCGTATGTTTACGAAACACTGACCGAAGCACTTATCCACGGCTACAAAATTATGCCCTTTGTAGATCATGGAATTTACAGGGAAGAAATCAACCAAAATCTTAGAAATTATGCAGAAAAATCATGGGGGAACAAATTGAAAAGTGAAGGGCTGCTTGCAAATTTATCTGGAACACAGTATTGGGAGACCATGTTTTATTCAAGAAATAAAACAAAAAGCAAAGCCATTATGTACAGCACCATTTCTCACGCCGTTTCTTATTCTACGTCTCCATTTAGTCCAGTTAGTTTACCCAATAGTTTGCCTGTACCATTCACTCCAATTTCAGCGAAATATGGGAGTGATACAGTGCTGATTAAAATACAATCAGTTATTGATGGCAAGTTGGGAAAATTAATGAATAGCTTGGCATATGAAAGTGGCATAAGACTTCATCTAAATTCAGTAAAAAAGGATTATATGAATTGGAAAGAGAGAAAGTATGTAATTAAAGCTGGAGTGGTAGACTTTAATGATAAATTTGCAATAGTCACATTAGATAATAGAATAGTATCGCTATTTATCTTGACTATGACTCTGCTTGCAATTGCAACATTTTGCTTTTTGCTTGAAGCTAGATCGCATATTAGTTGTATCATTTTAGTAATATTTAACAAATTGTATAGCTTTTATGCGAAATTCAAACAAATTACTCTAGTTCATACGTACTAATATATAATATCACACATAAATTGTAATGCTAGTCAAACAAATCAACAAACCTCTTTGAGTACAGACTATGTCATAAGGAGGCTTTAGGGATCAGATTGAAAGAAATAATTCCATTATAAGTTTAATATTATTCTTTAACAAAAAGGTTGAAATACTTCAAACTTAATTTTAAGTTTTCACTTAAAGTCCGGTTGAGACCACAAATAATAAATTTTAAATTAAGCCAAGACCATTATAAATTTTAATTGGCTTTCTTCAGTCTATACATAATGTAATCGTTCTAAAACTATAAGCTTGTGAATCGGATTGTTGCTCCAGGTATTGTGCTACATCAGAGTTTGATAGCATAAGGCAAATACAGAATTTTTTTTCATTACGGTAATTATAAATGCCCACTTACCAGTCTCTTTTGATGTATGTAGTTCAAATTTAAATCTCTTGTGAGCGTTTTATGAAATTTTGTTATCAATTATGAAATGTATTTACTTCAAATACAAGAGCTACATATAACGTTGATTTCGTTTTTTATACCACGCAAACAGGTAGCTATAAAGTTCTTACTAGTTTTAAACTAGTTTAAATTAGCTTAAACTATTCTAAAAATCACGTTTGCCAACCTCCTTTTCCAAAAATTCCTGAATAAACTGAACAGTTTTAGTATACTAAACTTGTTCCTGTTATAAATAATATATTTCTTAAACAATGTATCATTATTGTAAGTTAAATAAAATAATTTTCAGTATATATTTTGTATTTGTGTTAACGAAGTAGTTATATAGTTTTTTAAATGTAACATATTTGGCTTTAAAACATAAGTTATTCGTAAAGATCATGCAGAGATGCCTTGCCTAAATTAAATATCTGTTGATGTTTCAGTGTATTGTTAAATTTTTCATAACGAACTTAATCATTTAGATTTTAGTAGTATCCTGAACCAAAGAACTTCATGATTGTTTGTTATAAGGCAAAAAATTGGGTACGGTTGCAATAATTACTATCCGATTTCACTTGACATAGGATTGGACTCAATAGTGTGATAATGAAAATTTACACGAGATTGTAAAGTGGAAAGTTAACTGGTTCAAACATCATCACAGTAACTAGGGACATAAGATGTTGAACACCACAGCTTCTACAATCGTATTCATTCACATAGCCTGATTAGCTCAAGTTGTAGAGTGTCAAGCTAGATTCTTCGGAGATGCGGATTCAAACCTGCATCAGGCCACTTTTTGTGGGTGAATACGACTGATATACACAGAACTCTCATAGTTCATAATTATGGTACTGACTCATGTAATGTATTTTGTAAAAACTTGTAGTTATTTTAAACATTCTGTAAAATGCCCAAATACGGGCTAGAAATAATCAAATATTGCTTCAAGTTTATACAGTTAGCATACACTTTTACTTAAATTTAAATGTTTTATCAAGCCTCAGTAAATGGTTCATATAAATGGTTATTTATTATAATTATTTTAGGAATGATTTGAATAATAAGTCCTGATTTGTTTTTCACATAGTTCTTGTGTTTGACTTAATAACCTATTCAAGCATCAATGTTAAATTCATTTTTGCAACAAAATCTACATCTTAAATATCGGAAGGCAGTTTTCAGGCCTCTACTTATTTTTTGCAAACCGAATTTAGCGGACTTGTAAATGTTGTTCCCTAACTCAATTAAATAAACAAATAAACCTATACCACAGCCTGAAAGTAGCAATATAAATACAACCAGTATACTTCCCGACATGGTTGGAGCTTTGGGTGATTTTGGTCGATTCACGGGAATTCTATGAACATTCGAAATCATTTTTTCCCACCATTCTAGCAAAGCTGCATTTTGAATGTTTCGTAGTCTGCGAAACATAAAAGGCGGTACATTTCCTTTTATTTCTGTGTGTATGTAAAATGGCGAATATGATTCCTTGCTAATGCTCGCTGGCAGTGAGGGATTCTTGGCCAACAGTTGTCGGGCGTAAGATTTAGCCTTGTACACTGGAAGAAGAATTGCACCTGGGCTACATTTTGACAGCTCGTTCTTCAGTATTTTTTCTTCCATGTCATAAAACCAATTTTCAAAGTCTCCTTTATACATTGCCGCCAAGAAGTGACTTTCCAGGTATGTTTTTGCTCCTCTGTAATTGACCTCATATAAAGGATTAAGAGCTTCTACAAAGGTGCCCATTGAAGCAGCAATTTGTGGACCTACTGATCTGCAACATATTAAACTTTGCTCCACCTTTCCATTCCTTCAGCTGATTTTGTTTCGACCGAAGCGGAAAATTTGTTGCATAGTCTAAGCGTCCTTTTATCTCTGAAATAGCTGTAACATAATCAATGATGTCCATGCGATGCCCCTTGAATCTAGTTTTAACGTGTTTGAATGGTTCACGAAATTTCCAACGTTTTGCTGAGTGGGTCCAAGCTAAGCTATGGGAAAAACTTACACTTCTTGTGTACAAGGTTACATTTTGCTGGGTAATTTGATGCAGGTATTCAAACAGCAAAACGTTTCGTGGAAGGATCATATTGTAAACGTTTGTGTTTTTGTAGCCACTGCTTAATACAATACCAATTAAAGAAAATGACCCAATTATCCACTTGAGACGAGCAATTCTAATAACAGATGCCAAAAAAGGGTCTCCTTGTTCCAACAAAACCATAATCACCGCCAATAGATGTCTTGAATGTGGAACTGGTAGCCAGAGATGTCTGAAGGCGGAATGTTTTGTCACCACAGTAAATATAATTACAAGCCATGTTAATGAATCGTAAGCTGCAAATAGCTCATAAAATGCAAACTATGACAATCCTCTCTCTCCGCAAGCAACGAATATAACATTCCTTAGTGAAATGTTTAGCAATAAATCGTATATGTAAGATGATCTTGTCGTGCCCTGTACACTCCATACAATATCCATTCCAGTTAGACCAGCAGAAAATAATTCCCTTGATTTCTCTCTTTGTATCTTTCCGTTTACACACATTTTTCCATGTTTTTGATCGACGATGTACGTGTAGTTTTCCATTAGTTAGTTGTCTAATCAACATATTTTTAATATTAATTATAATGATTTGTTTGCAATAAAAGAAATACATGCACGCATACATATATATTTCATTGATTGCTTATAAGTGGTAAGTCTATATTTATGTTAATCTTGCCCTACAACATAAAAAGTCATGTTATTCTTTCTGTTTAAGATTCTCTAAAATTACAAAATATTTTAAGAAGAAAACAAATCATGTCAGACGGAGTTCAGGTTGGGCCACAAAATGTTTATAAGCTATAGAGGCATGCTTTTAACATAAAATAAAAATAATCTCTACTGTAATATCACGATAACCAAACTGTATCTATACATAAAACAAGCTTCAACTGGCTGTCTGCGTCTTGGATACTGTTTTTCTCATTCCATACTTCTACTGAATTAGCATTGTGTATATTTTGAACTTTTTTTTGTCAAAAATGTAATCGGTTTTTTATTTGTCGCTATAACACATACTAAAAGCAAAGAACATTAGTGTTGTAAGTCTTTTAGTCAAAGCATTTAATTAAATTAGGCGAACGCCAACATAATTGTTCTAGCACGTGCCTGAACTTACACGCCAACAGTCCAGTCTGTAGAAAAACAATTGAATATTCAAAAAAAATCCAAAGAAACAAAAGGTACCACAGTTAGTAGTTTTATATAAAACACTTTACATAATTAAGAAATACTTTAACTTAAGCATATCTGTGCTTGCCGTCCATAATCCAGTATGTTTTGTGTCTTATATTACCTGTTTGTTGATACCACCGAGTCACTATCTTCTAGCAAGTATATCACTTCATTTTATTCAAGTAACTAGCAAACGCAGCCATTTCCCATAATGTTGCTTTTGCCATTGATTATTTTTAGCTTTTTGCCCTTTTCTTTAAGTTTATCATTAATACAAGACTTGCGGTTAGTTAACAAAAATTACTATATGATAAGCGTTATTACGTCGGTAAATACAACATCTCTGAATACACTTGATCAGATTCCCCTTATTTTAACAGAAATAAATTCTCCAGAAAAACACACTACTTGCTTAGTTTACCATTCACATGTACTAGATTTGTCGTTTCAAATGAACGATTTAGAAGACAATGACTTCACGTTTTCGTTACAAAACAAGTACTTCCGACTAACAACAAAGTATTCGCTGGATATAACCAGAATATTTTTACTATTAGAAACATTTTCTGAATCAATACAAGTTATACGAGCATCAGGATTTGGAACATTGACGGATGCAATATTTGTCTTGACTGGGACATCAGTTGCAAGATTTTCTAAAGACCTTGATGACGAAATGAAGTCAAACGAAGATGACACCGTTCCATTTAACGCTAATATCGTAACGTTTGAAAGATCTGCAAGAAATGTAACAAAAATTGGAGTATTTTGCTACACATGTCCAATGGAAATAATCAAATTGGTTAGCTTGCCAATAAAAAGTATTGACGTATTGAAACAAGTTTCATACGAACTAAATAAAAATGGACACAAACGAATGCTACCCCTAAGAGGCCCGAGTGTTCTTGTTGACAACCCTGCAGTCAGTCGTTGTACTATAAATCTCAACAAAATAAATGATTTTCCATCGTTCTACAATTCTTTAATTCACTGCCCTATTGCGTTGGCTGCATACGGTTTAATTATAAAGCATTTCAATGTCACCATTGTCCCGCAAAGTTCAATAGAAACTGAGTACGAAATTGCAAGGTCTCGTTGGTGGCTCAATGTAGCATATGGCGAAGGCATGATTTCCACTATTCCAAATCAAATTGTTCAAACAAGAGGAAACTATTTATCAACGTACTCAAGTCCCTTTGAGGTGTTTTCTTGCTTAACGTCAACTGATTTGAAATTGTTCGATTTCTTTGTCTTTGCTGTGATGGAGTACAGTGTGTGGGTTTGTATTTTCGTTATTGCATTTGCATATGCACTAGTATACAAAAGCAATCAGCTTGGTTTGGACTTCTTCTGGTGCATTCTTGGAATTCCAACTATTAGTAAATTGTATAAACGAAAAATTGTGGGCTACTTTTTTGTTTGGGGTACAATTATAGCTCTTGCATGGCAGTCTCTTATATCATCTGATGTTATAAGCATTCAACCATTTCCTTCCACAACAAATCTGGTGAGAAATAATTTTCGTGTTTGGACAAACAAAGATAGCATTGAAAAATACGGTAATATGATATCAAAAGTATTTGGATTGGATTGGACGTTTGGAAAACCAATCGACGAAATTATTTATGATCTAGTTGCCAATCCTCCAGCTTGGAGTAATGCCACACAAATAGTTAGCAAAATGGCGGAGAACAAACTAATGATTCCCACATATTCTCATAGAGCATTTCAATCTCGCATTTGGAAAAGGGCCCGTTTTGTAACACGGGATTTTGTTTGTAAAACGACCATATATAGTTCAAAAATTCAACGGACTTTAGATTATAGTTTTCGAGTTTGGGGCTCCGACTATGCGGCTAAAAAAATTCTGAGATGGACAGAAAACGGATTTGTGCTACATGGAATGCATTTATTTTACGGAAATAATAGTTTCTTTAAGGGTTTATCTTTAAGATCGGTGGAAGGATTTTCGTATCCCAACCCAATTACTTTAGACAGTGAAGTCGGAGTTTGTGGATTGGTGTTTCTAATTGTATTGGTAGTCCTGTTGATAATAAATACTATCTTATTTGTTGCTTGTAACCCGGATGTGGTTAATGTACCTTTTCGTTTGTTAAGAAAAACCAGAATTGTAAAGTTTCAAGAAAAGGATTAGAATATTCAGGTTCATTAAATTCTAGCTGTTGTGTTGTAAAGTGGTCCCATTTCAGTAATACTGTATATATGCCTTAACTTTAATAAATTGGTTCATGTATACTCTAACAGACAAAAAAGAAAAATGTAATGTTAACGCATACATAACTAACTCAGTCAAGGAAAAACCTCATTAATATATTCTAAAACATAGAAGTAAAAGCTTCTACACTATTTGTAAGGTCCAATGCGATGTTGTGTTTGAACAAAGTTTAGTATATTTATTTATATAATACCCACATATATAATATAAGATGTTTGGGTTTAATAAAAACCAAAATTTACTTAAATAGCTGACTGCAGCGTTTAAATTTTTTTTAATTATGTGGTAACATAAGTCCTTGCAAACGATTTTAACTCCACGATTATTACTTCTGAACTGTCTAGCGTGTTTTTAGAGGAACGCATCAAGCTTTTACAATTGAGATATGTATATATGATAGTATCTTCAAAAGAAACCTTTTCAGCTTTAGATGAAATACACTTATAGCGTGTGTACACTTTCACATAGCGTGTTTCAATTTATTGAATTTCGTAAAATTTTACCTAAATTCTCTCAAGAAATTAAAGAATATAAAGATTGTTCTCTAGACTAATGATACCAATTAACTCTTGATTATCAGTCCTTTCACTCCAGTCTATTTCTGAAGAAGTTATTACGTAAATATATATATATATATATATACGTACCCTTATTCATACTCATGCATTTTATTCACATGTGTCACTTTTAGTTCATTCCTGCTCTATCTACAGTAATAGTAGCGGAATAATAATTAGATGGCAAACTCTTATCTCCTCTAATATCCACCATCAACTCTATCTCCAGCAAAAATAATCATTATTTCAGAGTAAAATATATATAAGCTGGAAAAACTATAATTACCAATCACTTGGTTGTCGTTTGTGCGGAACAAATAATCTTGATTGGCATAGCTTTGACCCAATAAGTCCCCATTTACCGTCAGTAATTATTACCAAGTTGGAAAAATGAATGACTACATTGATTTATGAACGTGGAAACAAAGTTTATATAATCTCTCTAAAAAACTCGTCATTAAAAGATGAAGTAACGATCTCAAGACCCATTCATATATTTTATTGGGGTAGTACCGGCATCTTGTCAGCAGAAAATATATGTTTAAATAATTAGTGATTTATTTTATTGTGAACTCCAGTAAATTAATTTTAACAACGTTTAAGTCTAAGGGTATGTATTCTTATGCTCTAGTGCGTGGATTTCAAATTCCAAAAAATATCAGTAAAATAAATTTAAGACAAAAAATTAATTCCCAAAGTCTCAATACGTTAATCAAATTAAATGGAGCCTTGGAAATTTTTGGCAACAAGAATATTTTTTCAAAATTAGTGTTTACCCTCTATATAAAGCAGAAGTATTAAAATTTTGTCTTTTAGTCAAAGCAATTAAATAAACTAGGAGTAAGCCGACATATTAGTTTAAGCGTTTGCCTGAACTCAAACGCCCACAGTTCAGGCTGCAAACCAGCAATTAAATATTCAGAGCACACTTAACTAATTTAACTATAGACACTACAGTTGGATGTTTTACATAAAGTACTCTATTTAATCAGGAGTTACACAAGTTCTTTACAATATGACAATGTCTGGAAACGTTGCCCACTTCCCAACATAAAAGAAATATTTGTCTTGTATAAACCTCCAAGCCAATAACTTCTCGGCAAGAAAACGTTCAAGTGACTTACTTCATTTTATTCTGATTTCTATTTACAGCAACCATTTCCAGAAATGTTACAATAGATTTTAACAAGATAACAAATCATGTCAAAGATAGTCTATTATTAGTGGTTGGTTGGGAAGACAAAAGGTTAACATATACAAAGGCATTAGAATATTTTTCAATTCATTAAAAAGGGATAATATATTAATTGGATAGAAAGGAAGGAAGAATTAAATGCTAGTATTGTCGTGTTTAATGAAAGTTTTGCAACTATAACCTTAGATAAACGAATGGAAGCAATTTTTATTTTAGCTTTACTTACAGTTTCACCTTTTAATTTTCTTGTCAAGACTGCATATAAGGTACATATGTCATTGTGAGAACATGGACCAAAGTACACTGCTTTGCATTGAACACCTTTCGTTATGTATGTAAAACAAAACTTAACCGCATTGCACGAATAATTGCCGAATTTATGACTAAGTTCAATGGAGAATTCATTTACGCTACCCTAAACATAAATATTAGTCCTTCTCCACAAAAGGTTTTTATCTGTATATTGTGTATCATCATAACTGCATAAAAACATTTGCAGAGCGATTTTGTATAACTGTGTATTGTATAATCAGCTGTGCTGTTTTATAACTACTCACAAAAATAAACAACTTTAAAAAATTCGGTACATGGCAACACTACAGTGCTGGAGTACATGACAACCAAGCTACGAGCCGTTGTGCCCATGTTTATGCAAACAAACATGCCTCGGACTAGTATAAAATAATGAGGCTTGCATTAACCAGCTCAACTAATCAGAAGCCAGAATAGATATGCAGCTTATAAAATATGAGGTATATATTTTCTACAGCTAATATGAGCCCCTCATATTAGGTTTGCGGAGAAGCTCTATTATTCCTTGTAGCGTATTTGTGCTACTCTAAATAAATCGATTACCAAAATCTGGTCAAAATTTGCCACCACAAAAGTCCATTACTAGTTTTTGCCAATTTTTTGTAGACAATTTTCGCGAAAATTAATTTTTAATTTTTCGAATTTTACAAAGAAAAATGTTGATTATTTTGGGGTAATTTTTGTAAGACCCAAACATTTACTTTACACATAATTTAATTTTCTAAACTCCCCACTTTGAAAACCAAAGCAGAGAAGTTTTAAAAACCTATAAATTTACGCTGAAACTAGAGGGACTACACGAAATGTGTGGTACCCAAAAAAAAGGATTTGATGAAAACTTTGGAACTGTAACTAGATAAAAGAATGTTATCACTTTTAACTTTAACTACAGTTTTGCTTGTAGTTGGTTTTTAAAGACTTGTTGTTGAAGCTATATTGCAGATTAGGTCTGTAATTGTGAGAACATGGAAATAAGTATACCCTTTTACATTTAATACGTTTTGTTATGCCCTGAAAACGAAATTAAAACGCATTGGACAAAGAATAGCTACAATTAGAGCTAAGTTAGTGTTTTATTATTAAATTCCTGGTCTTTTATTTTTTCACGGAAAATATTCGCTTCTTTACATGAGAATTTTTGAATATTGAATTTAAACGAAAGAAGCATTTCCTTTTAATGTAAACGATCATGCAACCATAAATAGTTTAACTCATATTCATTTTTAAGAGATGATCAATTTAGCCTAAAATATATTTATGCAAAGAATACGCCTCATTCGCATTACTATTTATAAATGGCGTTAATTTATTCAAAACAATCTTGTAACCACAATTTGTTTCCAACAAAATTTTTTTTTTTTTACTTTCTTTCTTTGGAGCGAAGTCACACATTTTAAAATCGTTCATCTGTTTTGCAATCAGATTTTCCAATTAGCATGCAAACATCAATACAAAATAAACATTCATTTAACTGATTATGCAAAAAGACCGAATACCGCCTACTAAAGCCTAAGTCTTTTATTTATATTATTAAGTAGTTTGCAGCAAGCCAAAAACTATCATGCACTACTTCGTATTGTAAGGCGTCTAAAGTTTATTTGGTGCACTCATTACATTCTTTATATATTATATTCCAACATAACCCATTGTTGTTATCTTGTATTCTAATGTATGAACTATATGCAGAATAACTAAATTCTCTTTCGAATGCATAATCATTTCCAGTGTTGGGAATTTGTTTGGGAATGATTTATTCTTTGTTTTAGTAGTACTTAACAACATACATAACATCAGTGATTTGTCTAGTCTTACTCACATTCCATAAGATACCTGAATATCTTAGACCAACCATCATCATGATTAGCTAAGGTACATCATTTTTCAATTAAATAAGTAATTGAAAGTAGCCATAAAGGTACTTTAAATAATTTAAATCCATAACAAGATACGGCTTATATGTACCTTTGTTGAATTATTAATTAGTTTAAGTTGCCTCGTGTCAAGTCTTCTAATTTTATTGGTTGGCACAAAACATATCTACCAGAGTTTTAACTGTGGAATATTTGGTATACAAGTATTGTAAATATTGTGTGCTATTCCAACCATTTTGGTTCAAATAAGACGAGCGTACAACAGAAAAGTTTAACTGCAATGTTAAATTTCATGCGAAAAGCAGGCAAATTCTTAGTTTTCCTTTTATCGTTTACCCCTTCCCGTTGCCTTTCTTTGCTTAACAGTGCAAATTCTAATTCAATCAATATAATCACATCAACAAACACAACGTCCGAGGTCAAACTTGACGCCCTGTCATTACTGCTATTTAACAATACATACAAGTCAACATGGATTCTTTACGATGTCAATGAAATAAATTTTAGTTTTGATCCGGAATCGTTGGATGATCCAACTCAAAATATCAATCTGAAAACAAAATATTTTCGATTTACATCCAAACATTCGTCAGATGCAAACAAACTCTTTTTGGTATTTACGGAGAGCTTTACGGAAATCGTAGCTGCTGTTCAAGGTTCTGGCTATGAAACGGATTCACAAGCAGTATTTCTTGTGATTTTATCAAAACCAATTACAGAAAATTGGCAACTAACACATTCCTTTTCATACGAGCTAATTCAAAACGAAAATATTGAAATAACCTTCAATTCTATAATTATATTTGTAAGTAGTGTTGAAACAACAACAGATATTGGTATTTTGTGCTATCATTGCCCGCCACCAAAAATTAAAATATATGAGCATGTTCAGTTT
>JAQFZH010001464.1:0-21130 GCA_034695485.1 Entomobrya nivalis
ACCTTTGTGTTTGTGTTTTGCTGCCAAATTCACGAAAGCTCGGTTGAAATTTTGCAGCTATGGAGAATTCAGTTGGACAGTTGTAGAAACCGACTTCAAATGAGCAAAATGATAAGGAGCTGTAGAGTACTGTCAGTTCCAGCTGGAACCGTGGGAGTTTTAGACAAAGAAATCAAAATGAATTATTCGCAATCGGTTATAGACAATACTGTTAATGTTATGCTGGTTATAGATGACCTATTAAGCTTAAATTAAAGGTAGATTGATGCTATGTTTATCTCAAACCTTTAGCAACGGATGTAAACTTCATTTCATGTCGATCTTTTGGATCTCAATGAGTATATTCATTATTTAAGTAAGTCTTTTAACATTACCAGTAATTAGATTTGGTTTAAGTCATATACATTCTGTTTTTTATTGATAAGTCCAGAATATTCGAATTCCTTTTATAACAGTTGGAATTTGAATTTTAGAAAAACGAAGCCTAGTAACTATGTATTACGGGATGCAAACTAATCGATATATTTTAAAATCTGTGTTCCGAAGAGCAAAAATAACATTTTAAAATTATTGTACGGAATAATTTTTTACATTCTAACTAATAAATCCCGATCGTGCTGCGACAAATACTTGTTTGTTTCACATTAAAAACATTAAAATGACTTTGGTTTTAAAACCACTATGACTATACTAGACAATATCTGATGACATATTAACATATGCCACATGTTACATTGACACAGTAACGTTCCTAATGATTCGTTAAACTTAATCTAAACGGAGGCTTATTAGTTTAAAATCATTGAAGTTTAAATGTTAATGCCAGACTATGATGAATTCTAAGCATTATAATGAATTGTAACACTACTTGAAACAATTTTTCAATCATAATGTTTTTACAAATAAGTTTTTGCATATATTTTGTTAAAAAAGTAAAATTAAATTGACTGCATTCCCGATTATATCTTGACAAATACGAATGCCTAAAGTTGCTGTAACTGTGCCATACGGTCCAACATTAAACCCAATACTACGTCGGCAACTACGTAAAATTCTTTTATCAATTTTGCAGAACAACTGTCCTCTCCAGAACAAATGAAATTGAATTACATTTCTTTTTGGAGTATCCGTATATTTGGTCATAAGTACTATTACAAGGTATATAGGAATTGAAAGTGCTGGCAAAGCAATGTAAGTGACAATTTGTAAACTATCCCATAACGTTAGCGAGGCATATGTTCCTAAGGAAGCAGCCAATATACCCGCAAAAACGGACTCAATTACATAGTCTGTATATATAATGCTTGTTATTGCGAACAGCAACTGTGTTACTTTAACATTTTGTAAACTTTTGTAAACTCACTTTTTTTCTCAACGTTACCAACGTTTCGGCTAGTATACAGCCCTAAGTTTTCTAATACTACAATAAGCAAAAGCAATGTTGACAGACATAGTAATCCGTTGTAATAATCGCTAAAGCCATAAAAGCAAGTCGCTGCAATTTTATAGCCAAGCTTTGTTCCAAATACAAGTTGTACTGGATCCCAGACAATCAGAAAAGGTCCAATGGAAAATGCCAATGAAGTTGTAAGAAATGCCACAAATAACGAATAGATTAGCATCTCCTGTAATGTTAAACGACCTAACTTGATATTTGATTTGTTATGCAATCCCTTCCCAAGTCTGCAGCATTCCGAAACAAAACGTTGCAATTGGAATTTTTTGGTTAATATAAGGTAATTTGATGCATTTACTAGCGTTACTAAGCAAGTAAAAATGGAATAAAACGTGATTTCAACAATATTTTCTGAGAACTTGTGACTCTTTTTTGTGTAAAACAAATAAACGAAACGTGAAAAAAATCCCGGCTGATAAATTAAATACGTTGTTATTCTAAACCAAAATGCAGCTGATTTATTGGAATAGTTGGGATTGGGTAAAACGCAGTTTTGATTTATGTCAACTATATAGGGAATATTGACACATCTTTGAATTATAGTGTGAATTCGAAATGCAGCTTTTGTAAATGACATTTTATGTTACTAAATTATTGTTGAACTTAATTTTGAACAGATTTGGCTGTACATACACCTTCAGTGTTTGAATACAAAATGAATGAATGTTTGATTAAAAAGACATTTGAATGACTAAAACTTTGAGTTTTTTAGTTTCGGAAATGAACCAATGCCATTAGACTTTTTCGGATGTATAATTTGTAGCTTTATAAAACATATGAGCTATTATGTCTAAATAATATACTTTTGAGCATGAAATTTTATTGTGTTTTTTGTAAGATTCAACCTTGAATTGCAATATATATTTTTTTGATATTTAAAGCGTGCAAAATGCTGCTGTTCCAAGAATTCAGAATTTTTAAACTTTGCCGTTATCCTTGAAAAAATACTTAAATTTTATTAACAGTTTCGAACTTCTTATATAATGATAATAAATGTAGAAGTAGCTTCCGTTTCCTTACTTGCTTACCAATCTCAATTTATATTATCAAAAATGTAACCTTAACGTATTGAATACTCACATTTGTTAACATTTTGCCACTGTGGTGAGTCATTTATGTGATAAATGTTTCTCGTCGTTGTAAAATTTGTGAAATATTACCTGAAAATGGCAACTCTAGTGAATTGAAGGTTACAGTTAAATTTCAAATTACCAGCTGTATAAGTATATACAGTGGGGGAACTTGTTGGAATATTTTGGATATTATAGAATAGTATACATCAAAAACATAAACAATACATGAATACATATTTTAGCGCTTTTCGTTGCAAATGATTCAGAAAGTTTACTTGAAATTTTTAGAGTAAATAATTAAATGTAGTAATTTTATTTAGCAAGCAAAACTGATGCCATTATATTAATAACCATAGCATTGTTGACAAACCAGATCATAAGCTTACCGCTTTCCTACGAGTCAATATTTTTGGAAAATCATAATTCATACATTTTTCGCATCTCTGGACTACATCAACTACCTAATACTCATAACATTGATTATCACAACATAAATAGCTTGCATATTAAAAACATATACATCTTCAGTTCATTGAAACCCTCTCATTGTATTTAAAAATTAGGTAAAAAATTAACAAATTTTATAAAAAACACACTAAACACAACTGCTGTATATGTATTCTGCACTTGCAAGCATGTAGTATTGCAGCAAAACATTAACTCAGCTCTTTGTATTCATTGTTTACATTTTATTTATTATGGATTGTTGAAGTTAAATGACTTCATGGAATTAAATTTATTTGCTTGTTAGTTTTTTCCTAGCAAATACTTTCAAAAATTAGTCACAATAGGTATGTAATATTCAAACTTGTAAAATAGTTTATAACTAAATGGACGACATCAGCTAATATCAACCAAAGACTGCACTCAATATCGGAATAGGTGATAGTAACGTGTGCATTCAAAGCTTTTATACCAAACCTCGAGTACAAGACAATACAAGATTTTATATTGCTTACTATTGTTCATTTACCAGAAAGTTTATTTCGTATAAACACTAATAGAGTTCCAGGGACCCACTATATGCATATTATGATTTATTATCGTTTGTTAAAACTTAAATGGTTTCATGGGATTCTTTATTGCTTCTGGCAGTGAATTTTATCAGGTAGCTCAAGCTCATTTTGACACTGACACTGAAAACATCTTTCATAGAAACTTTGTTTTTAAAAAGCAAAATGAATTTTTACATTTTCATTTTGCCCCTGAAATATCCTCTTCTAGTTTCCATATTATTCTGGAACCTTCCAGAACTAAATGGACGCCACCAGCTTTGTCGCCAATTTTCTTGGGTGGGGGATCCCGAAATACCTAAATTCACTCCCCGGACGTCTACTTCATTCAGCAGCTGCATCAGCATCAAATTATACCCAGTTCCCAACTCCCTTCACTTATTTCTAACCATCTCAGTAACCAATCGATATCCCCAATGTTCAGCATATCAAATAGATACATTTGTAGTTACAATAGTGGCTCAAATCGATCCAAATGTTGGAATAGGACACCATGACTTGAAGGGAGTTGCTTTAGGAACTTGGTCACCCATTTATACGGAAGATCGTAATCGAAAAAAATTACCACCATTACCTCCTAGATTTACTCACGAATATATTGAAAACGGAGGTGATCATCTATCAACTCTGCAATGTGCCTCTGTAGAACCCTACGAAGATAAGGAAAACAATTTAGTTCAAGATTTCGAATCAAACTCTACTCCAAACTCTCTTATCTACAATTCAACTTTGGAACCTACCAAAGGCATAGCCGCTGAAGTAGATGTGAAGCTACCATCCACAGATATCCCAACACCAATTCAAATAGCAGTCGAATTCCTTATTTCAAATATAACCACCGGATACTCAAGCTACTATACTTGGAACTCTAAAGACCTCATTTTATATCCGGAAACCCAAACCATAAAATGGTCGAATTCCAAATACAATCGAATTTTATACCTTGATCCAAGTTATTATGAACAACCCATTTTTACCGAAAGAACTCTATTTCCACGACAAGCTAATTCCACTCCGCCAACACCACCTCCAGCACCAACTCCTCCACCCACTACACCAGCCCCAACTCCCCCACCTATAATACCCCGCGAAAGCCATATGTGCGATTGCATAAATCCTCGACGACAAGGTGGCGAACAATCCTCCAATATAAGCGACACCCTTCCAGGATCCATTTCACCTTGTTTCACTTTCACTATGGCAAGTTGTCCCGATAGCCACACAAAGGAAATACTTGGCGCTCAATTCATAATAAATTCGGGCTCAAATGGATGCCCTGCAGGCATTCGAGTTCATGATATATCAGTAATCGCCTTAAATAACTTAGGATTTCCTTACGGCCGAATTTCGGTAAATCAAAAAATGAAAATGTGCTTTGCACCTGGGAACACTATTGAAAACATACAAAATTCGAAACCTATACTTCATGATCAGGATCCAGTGGAATACGACTGCACAAAATATCCCACTGCAAATTCCCAAACATTGTACACCTTACCAAAATGGCTATCAATAAACGTTCAAGCTTTAAGCGAGAGCAGCCCTTTTCCAGGCTACGAAGGAAAAGTATTTCAGTTCGTTTTGCAAGACGAAGTCAAATCCGCCTCTAAGCCACAAGCTCCAATTTCTCTACAGTTTGTAGCGGAATTTGGTGTATCGGAATTAAACATCTTTACAATGTATCGAATTCGCACAGAACATCGGGAACTGGCTTACAGTGCATCAAATAAAGTCGATTTACAGGCAAGCACAATATTGCCAACGGACATCATTCCAGATCCAACATACTTGGGCGATATAAAGCCACCAGTTTGCTCACCACCAAAACCAAGTGGTGGTCTTGGGCCTGCAAAGCCATTTATTTGCGAGTGCTTAGACAAATGCATAAACCCCAGTCCTTGCGGTAACCCACCGCCTGATATAAATAACTGCTTTGAAATCGAATTCAATCCACCAGCAACTCCTGGACCAACTTTGGAATTCTACATGAGCTTTAAAAAGAAACCTGGCGGCAGCTGTCCATTAATTAAAATGGTAATTTTGGATATACAGTTTACTGTGCTTGTAAGGGAAGTTGGTAGTTCTATGGCAAAGGCTGCAGGTAAATTTGAAAATAAAAATAAATTGAATTTTTTTAAAAGTTGTATGGCTTCGTTTCAGTTATCTTAACTCTGCTTTGTTTTTATTAAGGCGAATGGTCTATTATTGAGGACACAGATATAGCTTTGTACACTACACCAGGTGCATGTACCGATACAGCACACACCCTTACCCCAAAGCTATCACCCAGACGAAGTATTCGAGATTGCTCGGGTTCAAGTAAACTAAATAAAGGGCTGTTTTGGCATGGCCGACGATTGGGTAATTTCGATGCTGAAATAGTTTGCGCCAGATGGACATGGAAACCAAGCAGGGGTGGTAAAAATATGGAAATTCAAGCAGGATTTGCAATTTACTATGAGGCTCCCCTCGGAAACCCTTATTCATGGGTAGAATATGCTGACATGCATAATGAAATTTATGAGGTGACCCCTGGCGGAAGTTCGATAGAATTGAGTTACGATAAGAAAAACGATAGAGTTGCTTTAGTAACTTATGAAACTTATTCAAGGACTTGTGTTAAAGGTCCAATGAGAAGGGAAACGGAAATGTGTAGATGCATTAAGCCGTCCAGACCAATGGGACATATTGCAGCTAACCCAATTCAAGAACTAGATCAAATAGCTGGTTTGAAAGACTGTTTCGATTTTAAAATGGTTGGATGTCCGGGAAGTCATACGAATGAAGCATTAGGGGCACTATGGATACAAGACGGGGCAAAATGTAGGGAATTTGGTTTGACATCTTTAGATTTGTCGGTGATAGCAATAAATGAGTTGGGATATCCGTACGGAGCACTTATGGTGAATAACGTGGCGAACGAGTGTTTTGATGCTTCAACACCCATTTTGGATTATTGGCCGGTTACGAATGAATACCATTACTTTCCGTTTCCATGTATGCAACTAACTAATACGGAGAGAACTTTATATGGAAACAATACTCCGATGTGGGTATCAATTAATTTAGATTTAGTATCGGAGAACGGAAAACAGCCTTACGCCGTACAGATTTTATTAACAGATCGTGTGGAAGCCACTAATCCACATCCAAAGTCTATACAGTTCATGTAAAAAAAATCATTAAAAATCCAGATTAAATTTTATTTCGATCGCAAGCACGTATTATTATGAAGTATAATTGATTATTTATTATCTCGGTATATTGTACAGTGCTGAGTTTAAGGTGAAGCGAAATGCTAGCAGTCCCGTGCATGCCTATCGACTAGTGACTGAGCACAGAACTTTGGCGTTTGCGGGAGGAAAGGTAAATTTTGCGGCTTCTCAAGTTAACACAGCAGAGCCAAGAATTGAACTTCATCCCGACTACATTGATGAGGACAAGCCTGATTGTTTAACACATCTGCAAAATGTACCCAAACCTAAACCACCCAATTTGAATTGGACAACGTGTCATTGCTTTGACTGGGAAAAGCCTGCAGAATCCACTGTTGCAACAGAGAATGAAGTAGTAAGGCTTAAGAGTTGCATGCATATGGATTTCAATTATGATATGTCGTCGACAGGAGGAAATCCCACATTTTTTCTAAACATTGCAAAAAGAGCACATCCCAGTAATCTGTCACCTGGTGCATGTAGTGAAATAATTATTCAACAATTTGTCCTCACAATGTTGGGGAGAATGGAGGACGGTAAAGTTAAAACAATGGTGCCCGAGGGAAAATGGGATAGGGCCGATTTGATGACAGATTACGTCGTGGGAAAATGCTACCCAAGTGGTGTTCATGGAATGGGAAATTTCAACCCAATAAAAACGGGAACGACAAGTCCGAAGGATTGTGCCAAGCCGGTAAATTTAGCGGCAATGTACTTTTTCTATAGGGGATTGGTTAGGAATGATGATGTGCATTGTGCAAAGTGGGAGTATATAGGGACACCGGGTAAGCACGAGATCCAGGTGCTTTTTAAGGTTCACTTTTTTGAAAAGCAGAAGGGGAACAGTTTACGATATGTGGATAGATTTCCAGTAATTTTTGAGGTGAATCAAGGGACTGTGACACAACTTAGCGCACGGGGTGCATGGGAACCGAGAATGGCTTTTTTGCATAAGGAGGATCCAAATGAAGCGAAAAATGTTAGTTGTGTTACAACGCCGTTTGTACCAACTTCGGATATGTGTGATTGTAAGATTTGCGAAGAAAATTTCGTATTAATTCTTAATATTTGAGATATATACGAAATATATATATGTGAAATATTTTTAGGTACTGATATTCGACATGGTGGATACAACCAAATTCCAGATCGAAGTATTGTCGAAGATTTAAGCTTTTCGAATCCTCCGATTGATCCATCATGTTTCGATTTTACCATCACACCTTGCACTGTCGACGGAAAGGAATTTGATACAATTGGAGCACTTTTAGTTTTCAATGGGCAAAATCAGTCGTCGTCGTGCACATCCAACATAATAGTACAAGATATAGCATTTGTAGCGTTCAATGGAGATGGATTTCCATTTGGCACGCCAAGACATCACGAATTCTTCCGAGTGTGCTTACAACCCCAAGATATGTTAAATTATGAAATAAGAAAAATGGATTTTTCACATCCGGTTGGAAGTGAATGCGATACAAGGAAAAAACCTGGTGGTGGTGATTTTAGACAAGAGTTTCAGTATGGTGGTAGGACACCAAGTTGGTTACAAGTTAATGCTAGTGTTGAACTTCAAAAAATAGATAAACCAATAGCATTGCAGATTTATTTGGAGAAGCCTAATCCAAAGACTAGTGCTACCCAAATACAATTTATGTAAGTTTGCTTTATTAAAAAAAATATATAAATTTTGAAATTTCTTTTAATAAACATTTAACAAATTATTTAGAGCGGAAATGGCCATTCAACAAATTGGATCAAACGACGTCAAACTATTCCGAATAAAAACACAAGTTTACGATATCGGCTACGAGCAAAGTACCGGTGCAACTTGGAAATACGATCCAGGTTTACTACTAGTCAGTCCTACAGTTACTGAAATCGAAAGAAACGACTTGTTCTTTGAAACAGATGACAAAAACAATAGAAACTGTCATGTACCGCAACCACAACCTCGTACCAAGCAACCCTTTCCCGTTCAAAACTGCAATTGTTTCAGGTTTGCCGAAGGAAATCCCCCGATTGGCACCCCACTCAATCCAACCTCCCCACTTTACACAGATAAAATAGATAAATGCTTGTTTTACGAGACTAGTGTGGAAAAGGATCCTGGAATTGGAGACTATTTCTTTTATTTAACTGTGTGGTCAAAAACAGCTCAGGAGGAACCAGTCTGTGGGGACTTTCAGACTGTTGGGGTATCGCTTTCGCAAATACTACAGAAAGTCAAACCGCATACTACTGAGCAACTCGGAGAACCCTTTGATACAAACAATGTGGTAAGCTTTAAATATTGTTTACCATTTTTAAAGGTAAAATTGATTTAAACTGCATTTGATTAAATTAAACATTCGCCGTAAGGACTGGGAACGCACAACAATGCCATCACCAGCGGGTCATGTGACTCCGGATAAAGTAACGTCACGTGGGCTAAACTGTGATATCAACCCAGACTACAAAGGGAAACTACGACGGATTCCACCCCGTCATGATGATTACAATGTTCGATGCGAAAAAACTGTAAGAAATTACATAAAATGGCTAATTAAGTAATTTTAATTATCTTTTTATTTTATTATATGATTTTTTAAATTGAATTTTAAAAGGGATCAGTTGGACACGGCTTTATATTTTATTATCCGCTAATGAATCAAGACGACCAGGGAAACGCTTTTTGTGCGGCTTTGAAAATAGGTAGTCCTACACTTCAAAGAGATCGAATTGAATTTCAGATAAAGTAATTCAACATTTAAAATGCCTAAACATATAAATGCTTTGAGTCCTCATCTATATGTTTTTATTAAATGTTTGGAATATTTGTGTTCAGTGGATACTTCTTTATGGACTTTACCGTGCCAGCTGGAAAATGGTTTGCTTTGAAGCGTACTTTCGTCTTTGAGTTTTTTAAAGCAGCACTTGTTAACTCAACTACCAATCCAGCAGCTATGATTAATTTCCCAACGTGGGTGTTTGCGGTCCAGGCACCAAGTCAAGTCCCCACAGATTGCACAACTAATCTTTGTTTTTATAATTGAATTTGAATAAGTAAATATGCATACAAATTTTAAATATATAGTTAAATCAGAAATATTTTATTGTCTTACGAAATAAATAATCCACTAACAATTGATCAATATAATGTAATGTAAATCTTCAATATATAACAACTTACAATATATTCAGTCACCATGCTCTTTAACAACAAACGATTAATTTTGATTTACAGACGTAGGATTAATATTTTTGACTACGGGAGACACTTGAGAATTTATTTTGGCAAGAATATTCGACATATTTGTTTGAACAAACGTTTTTTTTCTTTGCTGTACAGTCCTCTTCTTTCTTGCCTTGCCACAATAATTCAACTGATGACTCTTTAAGGTTTTAAAAGTAAGTTGAGTTCCACACTTGTCACATTGAACCGGTCTTGATTTATAACCCGGGCAACAATGTTTGTTCAGCTCGGCCAACGAATAAAAGTTTTTCCCACATTTACATATCTTGAAAAATATCTTTGTATTCCGTGCTTTACAATAGAACTTTAAATGTCTACCCAAACGATGTCTTTCCATCCATTTCCCACAATTTGGACAAACGCGGGTCCAAGCTTTTCTTCCGCTTTCATTACTGGACAATTTTATTTTGGGGGGCTCCTTCTGCAGTTCTTTTAGCTTATCACATAAAATGTCAGTATGCTTATCAATCAGATGAGACTTGTAAATTCGAAAGTTAGAAAATGACTTTTTGCAGTATGCGCAATCACGCCGGTAATTTTTTGTAAGTCTAGAAAAGAGACCATGACCTTCAAAAAGATCCTGACAGTACATTTCGAAATGCTCATCAGAAATGTTTTCAAGCTTGGCTTTATTTAGGTACTGTTGGTAATGTACAGCAGTGGAATGGATGAGTAGCATGGGTAATTGTTGAAAAGGTTTTGAACAAAATTTACATTCAAACGTTTTTCGTGGAATTGGCACTTTAACTTTGGGAATTTGCACTGGAAACACTGGATCAACTTCTCGAACACTTTCAGATTTAATTACAAGTATTGGACCTAAATTCGGACATAATGTAGTTTTATGATTTTGCAGATCATCTTCCTTCGTAAACACGTCACCACAATACTGACATGATATCTCCTTGTCGCTGGATTTCCCGGTGGTTATCTTGTTAGTAAAATTTTGTTGCAGTTGTCGTAATTTTTCAATAATATTTGGTAAATGGTTCAGAAGCGTATGACGTGTTAAATACTTTGGTAAAGTATAACTAATCTTGCAATATAAACAACCGTGTTGATTCTTGATGGCATTGTGTCTTGCTAGTACATCTTGACAAATTTCCAGAAATTTGGAGTCCGATGTATTGTCCAGCTTTCCTTTGAATAAAAGTTTATCTGGGTGAAGTGCTGCTTCATGATATTGACATAGTAGATTATCAGTTAAGATTTTGGGACAGAATCTACATGCCTTGGGAATTTTAGGTGGACGTTTACGGGTTGATAATGGCTTGGATTTTATTCTTGTAGAAGATTGGTCATCATCACCATCCAGTTCATTTGTTTCGTCTGGATCTGGTGAAAATGATGATGGTGAAGCTGGAGATAAAGGCAGTGATACTGGTGACATGACATGATCTTCTGGTTCGGATGTCAGTATTTGTACTTCTGGTAACTTTTGTAGTTTTTGGCGAGGAGAACGGACATTTCTTGAATGAGAATTTCCTGTATACACACAAAAATTAAGAATTAGTCAATTTAAAAAGTATTCCAAAGAAAAAAAATTAAAAATTAAATATTTTTTTCCATTCAGCTTAATTCATACCTTTCATGTTGCCAGTTGTATTTTTCTCCAATGTTGACGGCGGTTCAGAACTGACCAAAATATTTTGACGACTTTCGACCGATAAAGTAGCCTCTGGTTTTCGTTGGTGTTTAGAAGTCAGTGGACCAGGCCCTCCTGAAGTACCAGATGACGACTTTTTATGAAGTAAACCAATTTGACCATCATTGTCATTTCCTTGTTCGTATTGGGACTGCAGTTGGTGTATTTTTTCGATGAGACTTGGCGAATGACTTTGAATTGTATGATGTTTCAAATATTTCATCTTCCCATACAGGTTTTGGCAGAAGAGGCATCCATAACGGATTGGTTTATTGTGGAGAGGTGATTGGACAACGTTGTGTTTTGATAAAACGTTTTGACAAATTTGGAGGAATCGGGAGTCTGTTATGTGGTCGAGCTTAGCTTCCAATAATAGCTTATCTGGGTGATGTTCAGCTTCATGATAACAACATTCCCCAGAATTACGTTGAATTTTCTCGCAAAAACGACATGACTGATGAGTTTTAGATGGTTTTTGAGATTTAGGTTTGGGGTTTGAAGTGGTAGATGGCTGGTGATTAATTTCATCATTAAATTCCATTTTGACAGTGGTTTCTTCAAGTGGAGTGGGTGGAGCTGGAGGAGGTGATGATGACAATGGCGACATCACTGGATTCTCTGGTATCGGAATCACAATGCGCACTGGAGCTAATCTCTTCAGTTTAACTTGTGGATATTTTACATTTGCTAACCGGGAAATACCTGTAAAATAAAAATTAATTTGTTAGGTTTCAATTTAAATTTGTGATACGATAACGTTTTGTGGGGTTTAGAAAATATTTTATACTTACATTTCTCCTTTACTAATTTTTGTAATACATCAGCATCACCTCCAGAAACCTCACTAATTTTTGTAACAAGTTGTTCCAATGAATAGTTCATCTTCATTTGGGTCATCTCCAAATCCACAATTTGTTGATATAACTGACATCCAAGTTTATTACATTGAGAGCACAGTAAAACTGAATTCTGGTCTAATTGTAATTTTATTTTTAAGTAGCGAAATAACTGACGTAAATTAAATACACTTACACTACTGCCTTCACTAAAATTTGTGTGGCAGAAGAAGCAGTCTGGATTTATGTTCTGTTTATTTGCCATTTCAACTATAGAAATTAAATTAAGCTCTTTTTAAACTTTTTAGAAATATACCAAAACGCTTAATAATTATTGTGCATACAGTCGATTAATTGGAATCGAATTAATTTAGTTGGAATACAACTTTTTTAAAGGAAGAAAAAAAGGCTGTCTCAAAATGTATAGCTTAAAAGCCAAATGTGTTGTTGTGTTTTGGTCTGGCTGGATGATCAGCTGTCAGCTGGCTAGCAGTGAAAGAAAAAGAACAATGAAAATAAGATGCACACACACACGCACGTTGATAAAGCCGGTTTTCAGAAATGCAGAAAAGTAGCTATGTGCACTTGAGCATGCTTTCCTCTGATAATATTGACTAAAATACATCACTAGCACAGAAAGTAATTAGTACATGAAATAGTTCTGTGTTTATATGTTAGTCATTTTGTGTTACATACATACATATTTAGTTAACGTGATCCTTTTTTACATATCATGCAAGTTTGGTTGATAAATGGAAATAAAAAGCCCAAAAATGAAAAATATAAATTTAATTTCTGCATGAATTTTATTCGCTATTTAAATCACAGACTATGCAATTGCTTAAAAAAGCAGAGTAAATAATAAAGAGTACATATACTTGGATCCACAATTAAAAAGAAAATCGGATGATTTTTTATTCTCACAATTTTTTATTCCGGTCGAATTACGTAAACGATTTCAATATTTCCAGAAACTCATAAACATTAAACCAAAAAATTAATGTAATCATAATTAAAATGTTTTTTTTTGTATTTGGTGACACTCTTCGTACCAGTACTTTTTAAGTTTGCTAATGTTACTGGTAAGACTTAATGAATTAACTCACATAAGAGGACTTTTAAATAATGAGATTAAATACCAGAAAATACCTATGAAATACCTATGAAATACCAATTAATGCGTTAGGGTTCCATTTAAATTTATATTACGACAAATCTTTTAAAAATATTAAATAAAAATCACGTTTCTTTTCGTTTTTTAATTTGTAGTTGGCACTTTATCACATCGTGTTTAAAGATTTTATTTTCCTTGAACTTTTGATCATTTAATATTCAAATACTAAAACATTAAACTTTCCCCACTTAATTCGATTATTTTATATGTAATATCATTGAGTGAGGAAAGTTTAGTAATTTAATATTTAAATATTTTATGATCAAAAGTTCAAGGAAAATAATTTTTTTAAACACGATATGAAAAAGCGTCAACTATAAATTTTATAATGCACAAACTAGAAATATTATTTTTAGTTAACTGAATTTAGAAACATGAAAAACTTTATTGAATGCAAATGTCTTCGTATTACATGTTTGACAATCAAAAATTAAACCATTTGGTTTGAACCACTCTCAAATGTTTTAATATTTTAAATCTTGAATAAATTCAGGGAGATGCATTGATTGTTATGTAACTTTATTTCCCCATCTCAGGCTTCTTTTAAAACTGATTCCACATTCGTTGTGCTACTTTGATAAAGTTTAAATTATATGCTCTTATTTTGGAATCCACTACACATGGAACTGAATCCCACAATTGGCATGCTCGTTCAGAAAATATCCCCGATTAGTTACGTTCTTCTAATGAGTGGACTATCTTTAAATATAAAGTATCACTTGATGGATGGTGAAGCAAAATATTGTTACGGCAAAATACTTTAAGAAGTACAAATCCAGATCCCTTCAAACGAGATTACTTTTTGTTGAGTATGTAGCCCACGATTTCTGGTCAAAGTATTAATTTACTTAGCACAACTTTAATTTGAGATGAAACTTACAAAAGCAGTTTCATAATGGCATTACGAATATTAAATATACTATATATGTATAAACTGGGTTTAATCCAAAGTGCACCACGGTTATGGGAGCAGTGCCAACAAGCTACCTAAAACTTAATTAATTCAAATGTCTAAGTAAGTGTATGTTATGTATGTACCTAGATAAATTCCATTAAAAGCTCAGATAAAAGTTTCCAAACAGTTTGTTTTTGACAACGCTACTAATAATTTGAGCTAAAAACATTTAAACAATATTTCCTACACTTCAAAATTTATACAATTCTCAAAATCCAACAAAAAATCCATTTATTTCAAAAACTTAGTTGAATTTTGCTTAACCAGCAAGTTAATTATATGTATTTTAGACATACCTTTCTAATTTAAATGAAAGACGTTAGCTTCAAAAACAAGAGGTCTAATGGAAAACAACTTTGGTTCTAAGTGAGCTTAGTAATAATTCAAGTAAAGTTATTTTGTAGCATTTTGCTGGCATATCAAAACAAAACTGCTTAGTTTAAAATATTACAAAGAAATTAAACATATTTTGGAACTCATCTTTCAAAAAAAAACTCAATATGAATCACACAAATCTTCTTGTCATTTTAACAATAACGTTGATAGTTTGCGAAACGTTAGGGTTCGAATTTGAATTTGTGGATTTTAACAATTCGCAATTTACAGAACTCAAAAGGTTTTATTCCCCATACCAAAATCAGAACGCGCTCTACAAACAGGAAAACTATAAGTTAATCCCAAACTTGAATAAATACTTAGAAATATTTGGCATTTGTTTAGTGCATATAATAAACTACGAAGGAATCGATTTTGTACCACTCATCAAACCAATAATTCTCTCAAGGTATGACATCGTTTGGTCTGTTTACAGAGTAAACAAAACGGGTATATTTGCTTCTTCAAAAAAACCTATTTTTAGTTTACGTCGTAGATTTTTTCCAATTCAGAAAGTACTACCAAAACATGCCAAAATAGAATGGTGTTTAAGGCATCATATTGACAGGGAGTGCATGGACATCCCTTACATAGACCAAGCTTTGTCCACAAAGCAGTGGCATTGTGAAGCGCATCTTTATCTATTTCCACCGAAACATGCAGAATTTTACGAAACGGACAAAATGGAAAATAAAATTTCTCTTTTGATCCCTGGGTCATTTAAAAAACTTTTCTTGAATTTAAGATTAAAAACTAATTCAACGGAAAAAGGGCCAGGAGTATATCACGCTGACGTGTTTGCTCAAGCATACTCACTGTTTGATACAAGAGAACGATTTGATATTTTAGTGTCGTTTGATAAACGTTTGACCGAACGTTGGAAAAACTCAATAGCAGATAAATATATAGATATTTCTACCAAAACAAGACGTGAATTAATTGTTGTAACGCCTCAAGTTAATAGTTATAACTACCATAGCAAAGTTTCCAATATTATTTTAACAAACATGGAATTACTCTGTAAGTTTTGTAAAGAAGAAACCTTATCAGCAGTTGAAATAGGGAAACCGAATTCCAAAAAAGATTTGGTTCAAGCCATAAATTTCCAAAACAGCAGGACAGCTAACGCTGTTTATAAAATTTGGCCGTTAATGGGATCAGACGTTATGGAATTTATTTCTAACGGACAACCATTAGCCGATACCTCTAATCGGTTAGTGCTAAGCAAACTCTTGCTAAATAAAATGAGAAGATTGGATGAAATCAGATTTCAAGTTGAAGCCCGTTTACTTGGAGATATTTTCAAAAATGCGACCATGTTTTCCTTTCCTGCCTTTGGCTGTGAGATTTCCAATTTAAAATGTGATGACAACTTTATACCATTTTTGTTCTTTCGGCTAACTGGTAAAACAGACTTTAGTCCCTTTCATTTACACAAGCGGGAGTTGCACTTTGTCAGCTGTGGTTTAACAGAAATGGAAAATCTAGGATTTAGACATCTTGTATCTATATTCGACATGTATACCTGGATTTACATAGGAATTACTTTACTAGTACTTACCACCTTGTCAAGTTACGTGTTTGCGGATAAAGATGAAAATAAAGTGAAAAACTTAAAAGTCTCGACATTGCAAAATTTAGGATACGCCAAATATTTAAACTCATATTTAATTCCAAGCTTAATATCATACATTAAAGCTTTACTAGAACAAGGTGACCCGATAATTACTCCTTTATGGAATACATCAACGCTTCGATGGATATTTGGATGTTATCTTCTAGCAGTTGTAGTTCTAAGTAGTGCTTATAAAAACGAAAATATAACAGCATTAACTTTACCAAGAGCTCAAATTCCACCTGATACATTTGAACGTTTGCTTAAATTCAATTTCTCAATTTATACTCGAACTCATGCTATTAGTGGAACCACTAATATTAAAGTACTTCACTCACCAGTTGTGGCAGAACTTCTGAAAAGTATAGCGTCCCAACTTAATTTTAGCACAAAAGAGGTACACAGAGTTGGAGTGTTTCGAAGTGAGCTTTTCCTTTTTGACAAATCAGAAGCTGGTTTTAGCGATATGTTAGTTGGGATGAACTCTGTCTCCAAAATGGGTTTACATTATATGAACTATACCAATCTGATACCTAACTGGATGTCATTGTTTTTTGCTCCGGATGGAACTTGCAGCATTTTCAACTCTACAAGTTACTGCGACGTTCTCCGATTTTGTAATAGGACAGCTTTATTTTTGCCTGAAACGGATGCAAGAATAAAGTATTATACAATGCGAAATGAGGGCAAGAACAATGCATACATGAGCAATCAACATGTATTAGACAATACGTATGGTTTGTCTGTGTATAGATGGATAGATACACGAATGCTTAGTCGAATAAATGGGCTTTACGTATCCGGTATACTTAACCGTTGGAGTAATTTCGTCACAAAGTTCTTACCTCAAGTTCGATCCAAGTTCCAGGGACATAAACGACCCAATCCTTCTGGAATGGATGGAAATATGTCGGTTGTGTTTTACGTATCTAGTGCAGCATTGATTATTTCAATAGTTATATTTTTTATTGAAGTCACACCCAAATTGAAGGAAACATTTGTCCGGTTCTACTTGTTAAAATCTAAAGTTAAACGTTAATTGATATCTCTTAAAATATAATTTAATGTAAAATAGCAAATAGGGTTTCGTACGAATTTTAGTCAAACAAACTTAAAAAAGAAAGGTTGGTTTTGCTGGTCGGGCAAGTGGATATGAATATGTTGTTGGTAATTAAGCTTTTAATGTATTCATACTTTAAGAGTATTAATTTTTCTTACCATATGTTATATCTAAAAGTTATTTGTTTTTCACATGTCGCATTGATGAGAGAATTTAATTGATTGTCATAAGCTTAATGCAAAGAAACATCTAGTAATGATCAAGTCTATATAGTAAAAGAATTATTGAAAGGAGATCATTCAATAAGTATGTCACGCAACAAAACCGATTTTTCCGACCTCCTCCCCACATGTCACGCTTTTTTAACATTACAGGATACCCCGTTTAACATGGGGTGTCACGGTCCCGTCTTACCCCCCTCTCCCCCCCAAGTGCGTTACATACTTATTGAATGATCCCAAGCTTGTGTAATAAAAAAATACATATTGAATTCGAATAGTTTACTATTGTTATGCCGGACGATAAAGTAAAATAATTTAAGTTACCTACATACCTAATTTTAATTTTAGTTACCTAAGACAAGACATTGCTTAATTATATGGTGATTAAGTTGTGTGTGTGTGTGCGTGTATAATTTTACACAATATATATGTGACTAAACTGACATGACATCTAATAAAAACAGAATGATTTCAATGCATTGTGCATTACCTTATTAAAAGCTGAATCACAGAAATGTATCCTTAAAACATAGCTATTTTTCTGCGTATAGAAAGACATGTCAGTAAGCCGGTGAATGTAACATGTGCTTCTTTCTTTCTATACCTGCATTGCTAGACAGCTGAGCATACAAAACACAACAAAAATACACACTTTTCTTTCCCATTCTACATTTTGTCAACAACATTTTTCACAAGGGTTTGAATTTAAAAATTAAATCTCAGTTATTTATTAGTTTACAGTAGATTTATTATTTAAACGTTAATTGATAAGCTATTTACCAACTGTTTACAACAAGTTACATCGCAAGAACATTCACCGCTTTTAGTTAAAATGGAAAATAATACTGACTGTTTTTTCTGTCATAAAAACTATGGCAATAGTGTCAACATATTTAACTTACGTCAGTTACTTCAGTATCTAAAAATTACACCAAAGCTAGACCAAGCATCTGTTTTTATTTGCTCCGATTGTAATAAATTGGGCTATCAGTTAAACAATTTATTTATCCAGTTGGAGGTGACGCAAATGAGGATAAACTATTTAGTTGGGCAACTTATTTCTCAAATAGGCAGTGATTCTAGTAGCGCTGCTAATGTACTTCAAAATCTGGTGAAAGAAAAATGTAAGTTAGGATTAATTTTTCATAAATACTCAATATTCATTATGGTTTTGTAAAGATAAAGTGCACATTAAATATTTATATCGATTAATTAATATTTTTACTTTAATTTTACAGGTCTTTTTCAATTTGGAAATGTAAAATATCCACAAGTGAAACTACAAAAATTACCAGCACAGCAATCACAGCATGTTGTGATTCCTCTACAAGAAGAACCAGTGATGTCACCAATTTCATCGCAATCATCACCACTTTCACCAGAACTGGAAGAAAATATTGTAAAAATCGAAATTGATGATGAGCAGACTTCTACAATTTCAAAATTCAAGCGTGTATCAACCAGGAAACGTCTACCTGAAATATCAAAGTCTTGTAGATTTTGTCCCAAAATTTTAAATAACAGTAGAGTTTGTCGTTATCATGAAGCTATATTTCATCCAGATAAATTATTATTTGAAGGAAAGCTGGACACTACATCGGACTCAAAATTTCTGGAAATTTGTAAAGATTTGCTAACAAGACACAAAGTTGTCAAGAATCAGCATGGTTGTTTATATTGCGATAATAATTATACTAATATAAAGTGTCTTAAACGGCATACCATTGAAACTCATCTGCCAAATTCAATAGAAAAAGTACGTCAACTGCAGCAAACTACTGGAAACGATCAGAAAAAAGGTCTAGCATGTCAATATTGCGAGAACGTTTTCAAAACTGGAACCCAGCTGAAAAATCATAAGATTACGTCCTGTGAGACTTTAGGTCAAGTGGTTGTAATCAAATCTGAAAAAGTATCTGGACCAGAGTATCCTAAATTTAAAATACATGTGAAAACTTTACCAGGTCAAAAAATACCTTGTCAATTTTGCTCAAAAACGTTTCAGCAATCACAATCGTTACGTATCCATTCCACTGTTCAGCATTATCTACATTATTTATGTGAAGCCAAACTTGACAGTGTTTCTGATGAACATTTCGTGCTATACTGTCAAGATCTATTTGAAGGGCACTATACAAGACAGACGGGAGGCACCAAGCGTGAATGTGTATACTGTGATAAGTCATTTCCGCATTTTCAAAATTACAAGTCGCATCTCATCGATGAACATATTGACATTTTGTATGATAAACTGAAAGAAGCGCAAAAGGAACCCCCTAAAATAAAATTATACAATGACGAAACGGGAAAGCGAGTTTGTAAATGTGTTTGTAAACATTGCGGGAAATGGATACTAAAGCAACATTTGAGTACACACATGAAATACAACTGTAAAGAACGGAAAGATAGAGGATTTTGCAAACAGTGTAAATGTCTTAAAAGATTTTATTCTGTGACCGATCTAAAAAATCATGTATGTTCGGATGATAAGAAAAAAAGTTATAACTCAAAACGTGTTCAATGTGACAAGTGTGGAACACAGCTTAATTTTTATAGATTAAAGCTACATCAGTTAAAATACTGTGGCAGGGCAAGGAAAAGGCCAACTGTTTATAAAAAGAGAAAATCTTCTGCTGTTACTAAAATGCCTCCTTTAAACAAAATAAATAACATACCCACATCCGCCAGTGCCAAGTCTGCTTTGACAAAAGAGAACGAAATAAACTGATGTTAGAAAATATGAACATAATTTGATTAATTAATGTAATGGGGTGCTTATTTAATGTAAGCATTTAAATTAATTCGATTTAATAATGTGTATATTTATCACGACTTGATCTTTTATGCAAACTGACACGGTAAATCTTTAGCATGATAAATATTTACATTTGTAACTTTTATTTAAACTCAGCATACGACACATTATTGACATCAAATATGTACTGTTGTAAAATAAATTAATATATTTATGCGTTTGAAATATTTTATAACTATGTACGCTTTTGGTCAAATGGGTTCAGTGTCATAAAAAATTCTAAATATTTTTTGAAACCTGATTACAAAGCTAAATCTAATAAAAGTACGAAGTAAATATATTTATCATTTTACTTTTATTAACTAACTTCTTTTTAATTTGTTATGAATAAGACCTATTTATTGACAGGATAGTGTATTTACGATAAAGTGTCATAAGGATTTGTCATAACAAAAACAGTAAAAATCATAAAGTAAAATAAAATTGTTGACTTGAAGATTGC